>LPNX010012189.1:747023-838028 GCA_001517045.1 Pseudotsuga menziesii
TGGTTAAGAAGAGTTCTAGGTTTACATAGTAAAATTCATAGTCTTACATGAATTGGAAATATATTCGAGCGGATGGTTTGACAAACAAATAAACTAAACAAATGGTATATAATTGTAAACCATGTAAAATTATCTTGATGATAAACCTAGTTTTTCTCCCACATTGATAATCTAGACAATAAAAAGAGTCTAAGGGTTTTCTTCCTAACTTACTCTTTAGTCTTCGGAGATTTAATATCTTACATCGTAAACTGGAAGAAAGTTTACTTGTAAATCCTATACAATTATCGAATCTGCATTAGCTTTGAAAAAACTAAGTAATCCTTGGGATAACCTCAAGCCCCATTCAAGAAGACAAGAAAACAACTACCAGAATCATACACATGCTGGAAAATAAACAATTGATCTGAATTCAAGAAGTTTCTAACTCTTAAACTTTTAATACTGGAGAATCACTACAGATTGAATACTGTTAGTCACATGTGTATGATAAGTTCGTAAGTAAGTATGTAGCCTTCTAGTTATAGTTAGCCAAGAGTATTAACTCCTAAGTTTCTCTTATTATCTTGTTTTGTAGTATATATGTTTATTAAACTAAAGTTAGTTGTTAATCTATCATTTTTTAGGCTATGACTCAATATTGAATGTCACACAGAAATTTTTTTAAATTTTGTGAATTTTGGGGTGTTACACACTACCATGGGCTCGTAAATTGTTGGCCAACAAACATCCCTCCCCGAACCCTGAAAGGGGGCTTGTTTTCCCTAGGACCCCCCATCCAGGAGGGATGGTCCCCCTAAACCCCCCTGTTGGGATGAGTGTACAGTAAAACTAGGGTACAAACATGGTTGAACATTGAACATCTTTGAATAAGGAAGATCAGGCTCCATAACCAACAATTATGATTTATTACAAAACTAAGAGCACATATGTTTTCTAGATTTTGTTAGGTCACTAGTATATATTATAACATGTTGCAAACTCATTCTCTGAATACTTTGACATGGAATTGGAATTAATACTCTAAAGTAATTTTCAACTGTCCATCAAAAGAAGGTGTATATTCATAAAGAAAAACTGAAAAATTGTCGTTCATTCGTGTTCAATGATTGTTACTTACCCGTGAAATACCTTAGGAAACAATTGTGTATGGAATGGAGTTGTCAAATTATTTAAATTCATTGTTTCTAGTAATTTGTTTCTTTCAAATGAAGATATGTTGTGGAATACCTTGAGAGCATGTTTTAAAATATTCTTCTTCTTATGCAATTTGATTTCTATATTTTTCTATGCATTTTACAAAAAAATTGTTTTTCCGATTGTTGCTACCTGAATCCATATATGTTTTCCAAGACTGTGAGATCATGTTTTAGAATATTCTTGATCTTATGTAGTTTGATTTCCATATTTTGTTTGCATTTAACAAAAAAAATATTTCTTGTTTGTTGCTACCTAAAGGAGGGACAACAGGAATGGTAGACAAGTGACATCTTTGAATACACCAATAGAAGGAACTATGAAGAAGTATACATGAACTAGAGTAAAAAAAGTAACAAACCAAAATAAAATAGTGATTTCATCTGATGTCGGGGAGAGGAACTCAGATGATGAACCTCTAGTATATTAAAATTTGTAACAATATTTTTCTTTATATTTTTCCAAGGATTTTATGATATCAACACCTTTCAAGTTGTACCCCTTGAAATGTATAATACATGGAGGTCACACTCACAATCTAAATAGTAAGATTTGGTGATATAACTGTGTCTTATATTGGTAGGAGGAATAGGTTCATGTTATCAAATACTATTTGGTCGGAAACCATTTCTATTTGACATAGTTTCATTATATGTCATGATTTCATAATTCACCTCATTATAAATTCCAATCATACATTTAAAAATTTAAATGTATGAAGGAGGAAATATCCAATACTTGGATGCAAGGAATATTTGTGCAAATCATAGGGAACATCATGTGCATGTGCTTTACAGTGTTTAGCTTGTATCATGCATTTTATTTTTTCATGGAACATTATTAAACATTAGTTCATTTTGCACTAAAATTGTCCATTATTTTTTAATATGCTAAGAAGCAGCTTCAGTTATCCAACACGTTCATTACAAAAGAGCACTTTTTGTTCCATCAACAACTAATGGTATAACTCCAAATACATACTCAGTAAAATCGATTATGTGGCCATTGGGGAATATTTTGGGCCTCATCCCAAATGAAACCAACGTCACAACCAACTATTGCAGAAGAGGAAACCTTTTGCAAGAAGTGGGCTTGATATGATGGAACATTCTCAACCCTAGAGAAAACACCAAGGTCAGGTAACTAAAATATTTAATAAAGGGGATGGATTAATCTAAGATAATGATAGAGGAATAACACTCTTGAGGTTCCACCTGACATGCCGAGCAAATTAAAACTTTTGAAACATTCAACCATTAAGAAAATACTTCCCTTCCAATGCAACCTAGTTACCCAATCTATATGCAATGCAATGTAATGACACATGGATACATTCAAACCATAACCATTCCAAGTGATGTCTATTTTCATTACACCAATGGGAATCCCATCGTATCCATATAATGAAATATAATTCAAACCTACATTCCTTCATGGAACTCCATTTTTTACCATAAACATTCAGGAAATTACACTTTCTAAGGATACGGGATTTAAACACCTATCATAAGCATATCTATAATAGTTATTTTAGAGTTCCAATCACAGCCTAGATTTGATCCATTTCATCATACATGGCCATATGGTCTTCCCTATAGATCATTTTTTCTAATGAATTTTAATGACATACACAACTAGCCTCTACACTTCACATTAAATCAACATCATTAAATTTCTAAGAAGTATATGTACATACTAGAACATATCATATTCAATGCATTAATTTACCAATCATATATTCCCATCTAAAAAGTAATATGGTACATCCATATACGTCCATATGGTTGTCCAAATATTAATCCCCTAAATATCCATAATTCATAAACAAATAGTATTCTAAGGCAACCATAAAATCAACATTCTACATTGCCTCATATAGTAGAATTTTAACACTATATTATATCATAGTTTCCACATTAGATATCAGTCACAAATACAAAGGATTATCTAATCCCAAAAAAACCATATATGTCCATATGTACTTTCCTAAATCAGATCTCTTAATACTCATAAGTTCCATAACAAACTAGCTACTAACCACTAGTCTAATAAATTAACATACCTCTAATTAGAGGAAATTTCAACTCAAAATAGGCCTCCTAAGGAAAATTAATAAAATAATATTTATTAATTTTGAAGAAAAAACTACTTTTTTGTTCATATTTTTGACATATCTCCCTGTGTATTTACTCAAATTTCGATTGGGAGAGCTCGTTGGATGTGGAATTAAATTTCACATCCAAAGAGTACCCACTCGGCATACTTTTGATGGGCCCCGCTACCCCAAAAACAAGAAATACCTAAAAAATGTGATGATGATGTCATCATCACATTTTTCAGGTATTTCTTGTTTTTAGGGTAGCGGGGCCCATCAAAAGTATCTCGAGTGGGTACTCGTTGGATGAATAATTTAATTCCACATCCAAAAAGCTCTCCCGATCGAAATTTGAGTATAAACACAAGGAGATATGTCGAAAATACGAACAAAAAAAGTAGTTTTTTTATGATACCTATCCCCAAATTTATATTAAAAATTTGTTTAATAGGTTCTCCCTTTTTTAATTTTAAAGAATTTTGATTGGCTAATACATGATGACATGGAATTTGTATTATTTTTGGAAGGCCCATTTTAAATTGAAATTTCCTCTAATGTTTGTGAGTTGCTAATTTACCAACATAGGGTTAGTCATTCATCATGAGAATCTATACCATTTAAAAACATATAATGATAGATATATAGTATCCTCCATGGGAACATGTATAGAATCATACATAAAATGTATAAATAGCATAAATATGTATCTTTTATAGGGGCGCAACTGTTAGGATATTTAGACACTTAGGAGTTAGATAAGATCAACTTGTGTAATATATCCGTTAGGTAAAGTTTGTTTCTTTAGTATGCATTAGTATGCATTTGTAAATATTCTAATCCGACAGTCACGATATATTCTAGACATAAAGTGATCCAACGATTCAACTTCTCTTAGATCATACCTACCCTTGATCCATGGCTTAACACCCTATTGGTCCATGATCTCTATTTAAAGAGCATGGAGGGTCCTTGGCTAGTTGATCGATTATGAGAAGCTCATTTGCAACTTTCTTTCTTTTGCATAATAAATTTCTCTAAGGAGCTATTTGGTTGGGGTCGTGGATTGTTCCCCTCTCAAGGGTTTTAACCACGTCAAGAATTTGGTGTGTTGATCTGTGATTTGTTTGTGTGAGTGGCTTCTCTAGGTGTTCGCTCTTTTGGGAGTACCTTGTGTACTCGACCATGGTATCGGAGCATTTATGAAGAGTCGCTTTCAGTTGTGATATAGATCTTGAATTGTTGTTGCCAAAAAATTGAAAGGGTTTCTGGTTCTATAATTTCTATGCATTTGTGGCCTATGGGTGGTGTTCCATTGCATTCGGAGAACCATTTCTAGTGGGAAATAGTTTTCATTTCATCAAAAACCATTTCTGTTTGATACAGAAACACCCATTTCGGCAGATCTGCAAGTTTTCATGTAATGGTAAACCTTACATGGTATCAGAGAAAACAAATATTTGTTGGTGATGATAGTTCTCTAAGTGTTGTAGGATCTGGAATAGTTCTAGTAGAAAATGGTCATTTTAGTGATGTACTGTGTGTTCCAATAATTTCCTGCAATTTGTTGTCAGTTTATCAAATCACTCATTCTGGTTAAGGTAAAACTGTAACGTTTACACCTCACCAAGTTGTAATCAAGGATTTTATAAATATCCTCAACATGTCCTAGCTATTAGAATTGTTGATGATATTACCATTTTGTACAAATTTAACAACTTTGGGTCGTCACCTTTTCCTTCAGTTTTTGTTGCTCATAGTGATAACTTGAGCAAACTTTGGCATAAGCCATTTGGTCACTTAAATTATCGCTCATTGCAACAAATATGTAAATACAATATGGTGACTGGTCTTCCGATTGTATGGTGCAAGGATTTTATTTGTTCCGGTTGTGTACTCGGAAAACATCATCGGGACAGTTTTGACAAATGTGCCTCTTAGCATGCCTCGGTTCCCTTGGAGCTTGTGCATAGTGACTTCTGTGGTCCTCTTCCATCTGCTTCCTTTTTTGGTTTCAAATATTTCCTAACTTTCATTGATTATTACTCCAGACACACTTGGGTTTATTTCTTAAAACTTAAGAGCAAAGTATTTAACATGTTCTTGGCCCACAAGGCCCTTGTTGAAAAACAATCTGGTCATAATTCATTAAGTTAAGATCCGACAATGGAGGATAATATGTTAGCAAAACTTTCACTACTTTTTGCAATGAACAAGAAATCCAACAACAACACACTGTTCCATATACACCACAACAAAATGGTGTAGCTGGATGTAATAACCGCACTTTAAAATAAATGGCTAATTGTAAGATCCAATCTAAGGGACTAAGTCTTCAATTTTGGGCTGAGGCCATAAATTGTGCAAATTACATAGTTAATCGCACCCCCACTAAAGCTTTACAAGGTGTAACACTGGAATAAGCATGGAGTAAAATTAAACCAGATGTAAGTCACTTCTATGTGTTTGGTAGTGAAGCATGGGCTCACATTCCGGATGAAAAACAAAAAACATTGCAGCCTCAAAGTGAAAAGTGCATATTTGTTGGATATTCTGAAGATGTAAAAGGTTATAGAATTATCCAACCATATTCAAATGATGTAATCATTATAACAAATGTTAAATTTGATGAAAACCTCTTGGCCTGCGAGCCTCACTCGGTGGATGTGCCATATTTGTCCTGCGAGCCTGATTCGGCGATTGTGCCTTCTTCTACTTCCAACTTCCTTGACAGATTTCCAAATCTAGTTTCTGATGATGACAGTGAGGATGAAAATCCACCTCCTCCTGATCATATTGCTCCAGTTGCACCAGCACCATTTCTTCCTCGATGGGTCTGTTCAACATGTGAAGCATCTAGTGATCTTGTCGGTGATCCTAGAGATCAACGTCGAACACGTTCTCAGTTTTAGCGAACCTCTTCTCTTTTGGCTCAAGTTTTCGAGAATCGTGATCCAGAAACTTTTGCAGAAGCTTTAAGAAATCTAGATTGGGATGCAGCTATGGAAGAAGAATATCGTTCCTTAATGGCAAATGATACTTGGGATCTTGTACCTCTTCCAAAAGGAAGAAAACTTGTTAGATGTAAATGGGTCTATAGAACTAAGTATGCATCAGATGGAAGTGTTGAAAGAATTAAGGCATGATTAGTTTCCAAAGTTTTTTCTCAAGTTGAAGGGATTGACTACAATGAAACCTTTTCTCCTTTCGCAAAAATGAACTCCATTTGCCTTGTTCTTTCCCTTGCAGCCTTACATAACTCGAAATTCCATCAAATGGATGTCAAGTATGCATTATTACATGGTGATTTATAGGAGGAAATTTACAAGGAAAAACCTCTTGTATATGTTCATAATAACTCTAACCTTGTTTGTTTCCTTAAGAAATTTTTATATGGCCTTAAGCAAGCTCCTAGAGCTTGGTATGCCAAAATGGATAGCTTTCTCCTTGACACTGGTTTTTCTAGATGCCATTCTGACCCCAATGTCTATACCAAGAAAGTAGGAAACATCTCATCATACTTGTTCTTTATGTTACTAATCTTATCCTTACTAGTAGTGACCCTAAGATTTTAACCCATGTAAAATCTAGACTTAAGAAAAATTTTGAAATGTCAGACTTAGGACATTTGCATTATTTTCTTGGTCTCCAAGTCTTGCAAACCAAAGAAGGAATATTTCTTTCCTAGTCTAAGTATGCTTGTGACCTTCTTTGTCGCTTTCACATGGAATATTGTAAACCATCCCCTTCTCCCTTCCAGTCTGGAGTCAAATTTTCTGCCACTTGCACTTCCCTTGAAGTAGATGCCACCTTGTATCATCAGCTTGTTGGCAGTCTCTTCTACTTGACTCATTCTTATCCTGACCTTTCCTTTGTCGTTGGTCGTGTTTCCCATTATATGCAAACACCTCATTAAAGTCACTGGAAAGCAGCAAAAAGAATACTTCGATATATTCGAGGTACAATTCAGTTTGGGATTTATTACAGTACAGTGGGGCATCCTTGTTGGTTGGTTTCACTGATTCAAATTGGGTCGGCGATCCTGATGATAAAAAGTCTAATGCATGTTATTTTTTCAGTCTGGGATCTGGACATGTCACTTGGGATTGTAAGAAACAACAAGCTCTTGCTCTTTCTTCAACAGAAGCATAATTTAAAGCTGTAGATAATTCCAGTTAGGATGCTTTATGGCTTCGACAGATCCTATCAGAGTTTGGATTCGAGCAGCAGTAGCCTAATCCACTTTGGTGTGACAATAAAAGTTCCATCAATCTTTCCAAAGATCCATTTGTACATCAACGCAGCAAACACATTGAGCTACATATGCAATTCATCAGAAATATTGTTCATGATCGCGTTCTTGAAGTGCTATTTTTCCCTACAGAGGATCAAGTTGCAGACACCTTCACCAAGTCTCGTACAGAAGCAAATTTTTCTAAACTTCGATCTATGTTAGGAGTTCAGGAACTTGTCATTAAGGGGGTATAGGCTCTAATTCCTCCTTCCTTATCCTAATAGTGTCACTTTGTAAATCCTTCAATCCTATCCCAAGTTGTTCTTAAGGGGGGATGTTAGGATATTTAGACACTTAGGATTTAGTTAAGATCAACTTGTGTAATATATCCATTAGGTCAAGTGTGTTTCTTTAGTATGCATTTGTAAATATTCTAATCCAATGGTCACTATATGTTCTAGACATACAGTGATATGACGATTCAACTTCTATTAGATCATACCTACCCTTGATCTGTGGCTTAACACCTAATTGGTCCATGATCTCTATTTAAAGAGAATGGAGGGTCCTTGGCTAGTTGATCAATTATGAAAAGCTCATTTGTAAATTTCTTTCTTTTGCATAATAAATTTATCCAAGTACCTATTTGGTTGGGTCCATGGATTTTTCCCTCTTGAGGGTTTTAACCACCTCAAAACATCAGTGTGTTGATATATGATATGTTTGTGTGAGTGGCTGCTCTAGGTGTTCAGTATTTTGGGAGTACCCTGTGTACCCAAACAGTAATAGGAATTAACCGAACAACTTTTCTCTCAACCTTAGACATTGTCAAGCCAATCTACTTGTGCAGGTCACCCTCGACCTGAGGTCTTGGAATTCAAATGGTCAGGAACTCTTATAAATCAAACTCTAAGGATAAAACTTAAGCCCACAACCTGAGTGACACAAACACAATAATTTCTTCCACACGATTTTCCCCCTCTCCACCCACTTACACTAGAACAAATCTTGGAATGAGCATCCCATTTAGCGTCCCTTATTAGTGTAATTTTTTTTTACATTTAGTGGTAAAACTATATGCTAAATGGGATGCGTCATGGAAAAAACTTAAAGCATCTAAAAAAATGCCTTTTTTTGCTTCCTAAATAGCATCCTTTATGGCATCCAAAATAGCGTCTCTTTTTTTACTTCTAGAAAAGTGTCCAACTTTGCTTCCTAAACAACATCGAGGTTTGCTTCCAGAATAGCATCCAAATTTGCTTCCTAAACAACATAGAGGTTTGCTTCCAGAATAGTGTCCAACTTTTCTTCCTAAACAACGTCGACATTTGCTTCCTAAATAACGTCATATTTTTCTTCCTAGCGAGTATCTTCTTTTGCTTCTTAAATGACACCCTCGTTAGCACCATATTTGCGTCCTTAATAGCACCATGTTAGCATCCAATATTGCATCCATCTTTTCTACCACTTTAGTATCACATTTTGCACCATGTTTTACTTCCAAATATGTGCCAATTTTCTCTTCCAAATTTGCATCAATTTTTGCTTCCTCTTTTGCATCGTGTTTTGCTACCAAAATGACGCCAAATATTTATTCTATTGTTGCACCATATTTTGCTTCCTATGTAGCGCCATCTTTTGCATTCAAAGTAACGTCTTATTTTTATACCATATCAATGCCATGTTTGGCTTCATCATTAGTGCCACGTGTTGCATCCTTTTTAATGCCTAGTTTCGCATCTCTCATGTTTTGGTCACTAATTTAGTCATTTTTAGTAATTTTATATACAAGTTTTGGTCATTTTGTTTAGTCACCTATATCTAATTTTTTGCTTACTAATTTAGTTGTTTTTAACTGATATTATAGTATCATTAGGGCATGGAGGAATCGAACCACCAACCTCCTGCTTGTAAGGTAGGCGCTCTCCCATTCAGCTAGAACCCTTTAAGAATTTGGGAACCTAACTTACAGAGTCCTCTATAATGGTAAAAAATATTAATACACAACTTTGAGTATCTAATGGTTGAAAAAGGATGATAGAATGTATTATCTTCAACATGGGATTGATTACATTCCTTGGTTTTCTATATATCATTATCCTATGATTGTAAATTTTCTATCATTACAGTACCAACATCTGCAACTTATGAGGTAGTAGCATCGTCTTTTTCCTGTGATCTGGTGGTATCATGGGCCTAACCTGATTTTGTGTCATCAACTAGTTGAGCCCTATATAACTGAGAAACAAAATTATCCCCAATTCCTAATTCTATCGTAGTGCCACTCATTCCTCTAAGTTTCTAACTATCATCAACCCAGCTACTCAAATGATTTATTGGTCGCCCACTTCAAAGTGTTCAGTAAATATAATCCAAATGGGACAGATCTGAAGTACTTTCAATATTACTATATGCTACAACCCTATCATTCTCTGGAATCATAGACATATTACATTATATATGTCCTTAAACTATGAATTATAAAGTTCGAATCCAAGAAAAACAATTTATAATCTAGCAGATGTTCAACAACCAGAAATTTTAAAAATTACATATTGCTCAATGAAAAATTGATCTAAATGGTGTAGATCAATATGGGGTAGTAGTCAATATGGCTCAGTCACCAAGTGTGAAAACCACAAGAGTGATACTCAGCCCCACATACAATAGCAGTCAATATGAATCAGTCACCAAGTGTGAAAACCCCAGCAGTGATACGCAGCCCCAAAATTGGTACAACTATAGCAAGACAAGATAAATTTAGAAAACATAACTTTCATCTCTTTTAACTTTAACACTCCGATGGTCACTGTGTTAAAGTTGTTCCTTGAGATACACTTCATCAAATGCAATGTACAGAACATAAACAATAATATAGTAAAAAAAATAAACTAATGACCGGAAACTAATAAATAACAATGTCGGTTCATATCTGGTTTGAATCAGCCTTATACTCAAATACTTTTAGGATCAAATCTTGTCACTAAAAGGACAAGATAAAAAATGAAACAATTGACATACATTGAGAGAGAAAATGTTAGGAATAAGGTTAGGCACATACAATAGCAGTCAATATGACTCAGTCACCAAGTGTGAAAACCCCAATAGTGATACCCAACCCCAAACATAGTTATGCACCAACAGGATCACAACCAATTCAAGAATATTAACACAAGTCACAGCTGATATCTTATCAACCCAGCAAGGTCAAGTTAGAGTCCTAACAACCCACAAGAATAATAGCTCTGTACAAACACCTCATAGAGGTCACAACTCAAGTTCAATGAGCACACACAATGGTCACAGCCCAGAACAGGTGGCATCCTAAAGTCATAGCTCAAGTCTGAACAACCCCAAGTCTAAAGGGTCATGATCCACTCTAAAAAATAGCAGAAGGGTCACATCCTAAGTCTAGGAAAGCAACAGTGGTCACGACCCAATTTAAGAAGTCACAAAAAAGTCACGACATGTTCAAGAGGGCTCAAAAAAGTCATCAATAGTCACGACCTGTTAGAGAAAGCATCAACATTCTATTTTTCAATTAAGGTAAGGTCAAACAATCATGGCCTACCCAAGAAGGGTTTTACCTAGTCATGACCCAACTCAAGAAGGGGTCCACACAGTTATGGGCCAACTAGCAACTCAATCATAGTTCAAATCTAAGGGGCTTATATCAGTCATGTCCTAACCCTAAGGGGATTCTATTCATCACAACCCTTAATAGAAAGGTGTCTATTAGTCATGGCCTCCCCAAGAAGGGCTTCTATCAGAATTAGCATCCTACAAAAGATTATGCCCATCTCAAGGAAGATCAACACACATCAATGAAACCCTTAACAAGTTGACAAGATTGACATGACTTATTCATAACAGCAACAACTTGAACAAGAAGACGAAAACACTAGCAAGATGAGAGGAGAGGTGGTGGTAGCTTAGAGATAGAAACAAAACCCTAGACGTCAATCTATTAGCATTAGAAAATCATAAACAGGTGAAAGATCATATCTTCAAATTTCTCTTATGAACGCACTCTCTAAATGAAATTCAAGACTTGAATTTATAATCTTAACAATCCTTCTAGAAAGGTTAATCCACAAACCCCTATATTTTAGGGTTGTTACCAAACATAACATAAAATAATGTTAAGTTGACTTAGGATAGGGTACTAATAGTCAAGTGGTCATATAAAATAAAAAAAAATAAGGTTAAGTCATCATACCAAAGGTTCTCATGGTACAACATACAACAAGGGTGCTAGGACCAAAAGGACCATAAGTCTACTAAGCGTCAAAACAAGGTGGTAAGGAAACCCCCATACCCATAAGACCAAGGTGTGCAATAAAGGTGGGGAAACAACCCCTTTTACCGATAGGACTGACAAGACCAAGGACATTAATCTTTTCTCTCTCAAGGTATATTGTCATGTGTGTTCCATACAATTTTATCATCACTGTATAAGGAGAATTCACAACAACATGTATCGTGACTTCTCAAATACACACTATAGGTGGCCTATACAGTGAAAGGGTGTTTTTCGATATATTTCTATCTCATAACTTGTGGCCATGAGATTGTACCTATGCACTATCTTTAACATGTATTGACACTTGCTTATCTACATCCCTCTTTGGATTCAGAATACGAAAAGAAAGCATCTGGTCTAATTTATCTGGAGTGGGATGTAGGAAAATAATGTCATTCTCTTGCTAAGGTGAGAAAGAAAATCAAAACCAAATATGTTTTGAGGATGGAGACTCAAAAAAATTAAGATATACTAGCAGCCCAGAGCATTTGGAGACCTTGCACAGGTACAAGTTCCTTGATCGAGAACTTGTGGATAGCGTTCCCAAGTTATGAGATTAATATATTGAAAAACACACTTCAAACTGTACAGACCTCCTATAATGTGTATTTGCTTCAAACTAGGATAAATAACTTCAACAATGTTTACCAATTTCACAAACCTCAAGAAAATGTTCCATCATATATATACGGAAAGTACTGCAGATTTAAAATCCATTCACCACAATAATATTTGGCAAAATAAGGTCTGATATAATTTATCTCATAGCTGGAATCTTCACAAAAATGATAACTGCTTACAGAGAATACGTAGATCACTAGTTGGTGAAAGAGTGAGCACTTGGTATTGGCTGGTAACTATAGTATGGGGAGGAAAACACTTTTTCACTGTACAAACATCCTATAATGTGTATTTTCTTCAGATTGTTTGTTTGAAATAAATAACTTCAACAATTGTTACCAATTATCAAGAGTAATATCCTCCATATATATACTGAAATATTTAAAATACATTCACCACAATAATATTTGGCAAAATAAAGCCTGATATAACTTATTTCAGAGCTAGAATCTTTACAAAAATGATAACCACTTACAGAGAAAACATGGATCACTGGTTGGTGAAAACGTGCGCATTGGGTATTGGCTGGTAACTATAGTATGGCAAGGAAAAACACCCATTCACTATACAGGCCTCATATAATGTGTATTTTCTTCAAACTGGGATAAAGAACTTCAACAATGTTTACCAATTTCACAAACCTCAAGAGAAAGATCCACCATATATATAATGAAAGTATTTCATATTTAAAAGACATTCACCACAATAATATTTGGAAAAATAAGGTCTGATATAATTTATCTGAGAGTTGGAATCTTCACAAAAATGATAACCAGTTACAAAGAATAAGTGAATCACTAGTTGGTGAAAGAGTGAACACTTGGGATTGGCTGGTAACTATAGTATGGAAAGGAAAGACATCCTTTCACTATGCATACCTCCTATAATGTGTAATTGCATCATACTATTTGTTTGGGATAAAGAACTTCAACAATGCCTACCAATTTCACAAACCTCAAGAGCAAGATGTGTTCGTCCAGTATTAAGCTATTTCTTGTGGAAGAAATTTAATGTGGAAGAAATTTTATAAAAAAAAAGAGGATTGTGGAAGAACCTTTTCCAATAAAGTGGGTTGAGTGGGTGGATTAAGATTAAAAAGAAGAAAGAAAAAAATATATTGTAGAACCTTTCCAATGGGGTGGGTTGATTTTAAAAAGAAAGAAAGAAAAAAAAGAGCAGGATCAAGGATTATTTTTTATAAGGGCAGAAATGAAATAGCCATTAATTCTACAAATGCAATATGCACATGTTGCATGTAATTTCCATACCATTTCTAGATCCATAACTTGGATCTGCTTGTATTGTTCATCTTTCTCCCTGAGGGGCTTCCCACCTTGGAGCCTACCGATTATCTCTGCATGATTTAGTTCATTTTCATTTTTTCTTTCTGCATATTATTTATTATAGGAGATGCTTTAGAGCTCCCACTTTGTATTGACATCATTGTAACCAACAGTCTATTTCACCTACTTTAGTGGTCACTTGTCGAACATTAATAAAATTATCTTATATTATCTACAACAATTACTCCTTTTGTATTACAACACTACACAACTTGGGTGTAATTTTCTCTAATACAAAATCTAATTGTTCTTGTGAAGAAAAATAAACACAAAATGAACAAAAATATAATTTGCAACCAGAACTCTGGTATGTTAAAATACATTTCACTACACCATGTGTATATCATTCCATGCAATGCATGTTGGTACATGGAAATTTATATTAAGTATCAACCATAAGTTTTAAACCAAACATAAAGGTATTCAACAAACCAATGTTGCGGAGCACAAAGTGAAGCAAGGATCGAAAGCTACAAATCCGATGAGCACACCTGCCCAAAAACTCCAAAGGGTATTCCATATATAAAATATGTTATATTTATTATAATGCACTCCCAATGCCAATATAGTAGCATAAAATATAAAAGCATAGATTAGAGTGTTACTTGTAAATAAATACTACATTATTGAAAGGTTAGAAATTTCATCCATAGTAGATAGCATTAAGCATTTAGTACACAAATAACATTATATGAAAACTAAAAAAACTCTTAATGGCCATGATCTTTTTATATTTGTTTGGCCCATGGAAGCTTGTGTTAACCACCATGATCAGCCCCATGTGATGGGCACAGTCAAGACTGAATAGTTAGCTCCCTTATATAAGCATTCTGAAATAGGGGGAAAATTGTATTCCTTATTGAGCATTGTAATGAAAGATCTTCTTTATATAGTACTAGTGCTGAAAGGACCTTGAGGAGACAAACATATGAGATACTCCTTCTCAGTAGTTTGTTGGATCAATAATTTGGTTGATGTATGAATGAGTACTTGGTGTTATATTGTACCTCGAACAGTCTACAGGACTGGGCAGTGGGACACACCAGTGAATAGATCTGGGCACTTTAAAAGGACAGTGAGAATGCATTTCTTCTTCAGCACTTGGGCACATTAATTATGAGGGAGTAATCAGTGTTATAAGAGTGGATTTCTCTTCTATATTTAGTAATCTATTCATAGCATCTTTCATGTCATTTCTCAGTTAAGTAAACGAGGACACATGAAATTACATGTGTTAGAATACTAAGCAGTTTTCTAATTTCTAGCTTAAGTATAAATTCAGTTAGGCACATGCAATCTAGTAAGTAGGGTGCATGCTTGAATGCCTCATATAATCTTCAGTTGAGGTGGTATTTTGCATGTACCTACTCTTCTTCTCAGTATATAAAAGAGAAGGAAAGGGTATAGGTTTATCCATTCATTTTGGAGCAACAAATAGTGAATTAGTTTCCTATTGTTTTTTGTAGTAGATTTTAGATCGAACAATACGAAATAAGTAAAATATTTTGACAGTCCATCTACTAAGATTTTTTTGTCTTTTAAGAGTGCGTAAAAATGATGTGATTTAGGAGTCAGGACAGACCTGTTAGTTTCCGTTATAATTTTTCTACAGTATGTTTTTGTAAATTTAATCATTATTAGAAGAAAATGATTTGAATGGATTTAAGGTTTCGACTATCTAGTAGTTTATGAATTCTTTTAGTACAAAGTATACTGACCATGGTTTAAAATTTTTATCATGGTACTAGAGCACAGTGTCTGAAATTTCCCAGATTCCATATATGGAGAGGAGCACACTGTCTAGAGTAGAGAAGTGTCAGATGATTGCAGTGGGCAGTATGTCCAAGCTTCAGTGATCGAAGCACAATTCTGTAGTGATTGGCACGTGGACCTCAAAAGGTTTGTGGGGTAGGAAATCCTATTTTTGATGCAGCGACAGATCAGTGGAAACAATGGCCATTCCCATCATGTGAACGTCAGTTGTTGGAGGGAGCCTCTTCAACTTTGTGCTGTGGAAATTGAGATTGTAAAACCTCCCAAAAATGGTAGACTTGTGGTGCCTTGTAGAGAAGATGGTTTCACCACCTACAAACCCAAATATCTAGAAAAACACAACAAGGTAGTAACGACCAAGCAAATCCTTTTGGATTCAGTGAAGGATCACTTGATCCCTTGTATAGTCAGGGAAAACACAACCAAAGACATGTATGATGCCTTGGAAACATTGTTCCAGAGTGTGAATATATCTAAGAAGATGCTCTTGAAGAACAAGCTCACCTCTTCCCATACAAGCAAAACATTAGCAAGCAATCTCATTAAAAAGCAAAGATGAAAGACCAAATTGCAACAGTTGGAAACACAGTTGAGGATAATGAGCTAGTTTGGGTTTCTATGAATGGTTTAGTCCATTGGAGCAAAACCTTGTCCAAGTAATCAATGGTTGTGAACATTTTCTTGAATTTAAGCAGTAATCAAATGCTTTTATTGGAGAGGAGATGAGATTACAAAAAGTTTCCATCAGTTATGAGGATGTTTCAGACTTAGCCCTCATTGAGAAGGTGATGGAGGGAGGAAAGAATGAATCCGAGGAGGGTTATAAGAAGAAAGATTAATATTCAAGGCCCCCTAGCTAGTAGAATAAGGATTCAAGCAATACCAAGAGCTTCAACTGCAACAAGCATGGACGTTATGCTTCTTGATGACCTAAGAAGAAGATGGGTAAGCAAGGGTAAAATGCTCATTTGGATTTGCCTAAATAAAAAACATAAAATTACCTGAAAATTAAACTCCACCCCTTATGGGTCAGCACATAAACTAGATCATATATTCTAGTAAAATGTTCTTGTTTATGTATGTCCATAGCTACTATCAAAAAGCAAACTCGGTAGGTAAGAAATGTAGCTGAAATACATTTTAACAATTAGCTATTAGAAATGAAATCTACTAAGAACCAGGTGTATATGTGTTCAACTTCAACATATATATAAATGTCTGTTCCAAAGCTGGTTTAAAAACAAAAAGTTAAAAACAAAACTCCATCTATAGCCAGGGGATTTCTATTACAGGCTGCATTAAGAAACATAATTGTGGTCAACTGCTGAAATGGTTAATTCTCTTCAACTGGATATCTATCCATTTAAAGATAAACTTTTATTACTGAATATCAATTCAAAATTTATGTAAAAACAATAGTGGTATTGTTTTCATTGAGGTTTTTCCTTTTTACGGCAGAACATAGTTGAGCCCTCTTCAAATTAGTCCTTTTCTTATACACCTTGCAGCTTGTGACCCCAACGTAAGCCAAAATAGTCCAAATCCTTAAAATTTCAGACAATACGCCAAATAAAAAATAGATAGAAATACCATAATCACTAGATGTTGTACAATAGTTGGTGCCAATAGCAACGACTTCAAAAAAAATTGCATTTCCACCAGGAAATCTAGGGAGCATTTAAGAAGAAATTTTAAATTTGTTAACACAGAAACTTGAACCCTAGGACAACAGGAGCATACAAAAAACATTGATCCTAAACAAGAAGTTTGGTGTCCATTGTTTTGGCCAGTTACAGTTTTTGCAGCGTTTTCCAACAAAGGAGAAGAGTTTAAGGTGCTCATCAAGTGAAGGGATTTGAGTTGGAATGTATATTGTATGCGCAGCATACAACATAGGGTTCTCTTTCTTCGATGTTCAGGGTGCCATTGATGAGATTTGGTGATGTATAGGGTATTTTAGTGAGATTCTACAATGTGGAGGTTGTTGTTAGTGTGATTCACTGATGTTCAAGGTGTATTTTATGATTTTTTATGTCTTCCTTGCCAACATTGATATTTTCTTCAACTCTTTGATGTTCTACTTTATAACATTTAATAAATCTCCAAGGTTCAAAATATTTAATATTTGAAGACTTCATTTACTGTTTGAGTTGCGATGATGGACCTGATATGTTTCATAGCACAGTTTACAATTCAATATCAATATTTTTCCCTATCAACATGGGATACAAAGTCCTTTTTTAAACATCCTTATTAAAACACCCAAAAAAAAATGTTTGGGTCCACCTTTCTTCAACAATTTTAAAACCTGTCCCAAAGCCGCTTGTGCATTGTTTAGCTGTCCTAAAAGTCCTCAGGATTCCAACAATTGTCCTCCTTCATGTTCAGAAACCTTATGAGACAACCCAAGTTATCCCATAAATCTCCAAGTGACCCACCATGTAAAATGGGGGTAACACATTGGAGTATAAGACTTGACAATTCCTTGATTTTGCAAGAAAACGGATTTTAAGAGGGAGTATAGCATGCCTTATCCTTATGAATTCATTTGAAAAGGGAATAACCATAGTATTATAGATGCATTTGAAGCAGCTTGACATGCCTACACTTAAATGGGCAAAGGCTTGCAAAGTTTTAAAGAGAAGGCATTCACATGAAAAAGGCCTTCAGTTGGTCACTTGGAAGTCATTGAGTCACAACATATCCTTACATCCTTCGGATTAGGAGAGGAAATTGGATGCTAGAAGTAAAAAAGGTGGTTTGTGGACTATATCGATGATGCTAAGGCCTACAAAATATTCATTCCTAGATGTTTATCTTTAAGGAATGTGGTTTTACTAGCCATTCTATTGTTTTGTCGCAAGCTTGCAACCTATAGTCACAGCTGACAGCAACAAGGATAATGTACAAAAAGGAAATTACAATATTATAAAATATAAGGATGAGGATATAGATAATAAAATTAAATAACATGTAATGAATGACCAAAAGACATTGACAAATAAGTTAATGCAGGGAAAAATACTCAATGTATAGGATTCTCATAAGTCACTATGAATGCATAAATGATCCACATGCAAGATATTCATTCTTCACTCTAATCCTTGAAAATTTTGATCATTAATTTTATGACAGTAAGCAAAAATAAAATGAGCTTCTTGTTTACCCTATTGGAAAATAACAGATATCAAGCTTACCTTACCAACAAGGCTAGATTTTGCATAGTCAATAGCATGACGCAATGCTCTGCCAATACTTTCCTTCATGCTTGACGGCATCTCTAGCATTCCTTCAAAAGTGTCCCTGGAAATTGCAGTTTCTATATCCCCACTAAGTGTCCCTCCAACCGATTTTCGCTCTGAGCTTATTTTACCTTCTTCAGTTGATTCCAGATCCATCATATTTGATAGGCCCCACTACTGCACATTAACTCTTGTACTTATTGATTCTGATGGGAAATGGAATCCTTTGTATCCTCAGTTTCCTCACAAGTGAAGTTGGAGTGGTGAACTGTGATCTGAACTACTCCCTCATATTGGTGAAGGACTGGAAATAAACATAATAGAATCCTCAGTTTCTTCAATTGAAATAGAATGTGGCAGAGCTGCAGAAAGTACTTGTTCTCACTTAGCTTATGTAGCTGCTATAAGATGCTTCATAGATGTAGATGGGGTAGCAATGTGAAACTCTGGTTGAACAGGGCCAACGTCTTTCCCCTGTGGAGGGTTACTATGATCAAACCCCGGTTCAGTGGGGTCTGTGAAATAAATAACTAATTCACTAGAGTTTCTAATGCAAAGCTCTAATCCTTCAGGTTTTGTGTAGTATGACTCTGATTCATTAGGGTTTCTATAATAAAATCGTCCTCCATCAAAGTCTGCATAGCCATTTTCCTCGAAGCTTTGATCATTTTGAAAAGCGTTCAATGGATTTTCATCCAAATAAAGGTTTTTCTTTTCACTTTTCTTCTTCTTCTTACTCGTAGACACTTCAAATTCCATGGCATCTTCCATTTCATTTTCTTCTTTTTCTCCTCGGTAACCCTATCGCTGCCATGTTCCTGGTTTTATTCTCCATCGGCTTCCTCTCCGACATGAAATCGCAGTTTTCTGGTTCATTTATTCATTTTTTCGATGATTTCCAGCGGACAGCCACCCCTTCCTCGCCCTGATTGGCTAAGTCCTGTAACTCTGAACTTCTCATCTTGTCTCCACCCAAATTTCTACCAAAACAACTGATTGTAATGTCAAATAAAAACTCTCAAAAGTGGATTTCAATAGGAGATGGAGTGAGGGGGATTCCCAAGCTCGTTGCACAATATCCAGATGGTAATTGCAGAAACAAGTGCCTGCGCCTACACTCTACAGATGCTATGCTTGACAACATTCTTTGAAAACCCTGGAAAAATCAAAGTTTGCAATAAGATTCCTTATTATTATTATTATTATTATTATTTATTGTATTAATATATGACAAATTAAACTTATGGATCAATATTGTATATTTGTAATGGCTCTTTTTAGTTGTAATAAAATTTTGAAAGAAAAATACCAATATGGAAGAGAAAGTATTATAAAAGGAATAGTTGTCTTGTAAACATCTATAAAAAGATGGAAATGGATATAAATATTTTTAATTAGTACATTGCAAGATAAATATGTGATTTTAGTGTTTTTGTTGCATATGGAAATGTTGAGTATTTTTGTTGTATATGGAAATGTTGAGGATTAAAGACCTCAGAAGTAAGTTTGCTATAAGGACCATGCAATTATTGGTAAATGTATATAGAATTTGCAAAAAAACAACAAGCTAATTGTTCTCAAGGAAGGTAAACTGCATTGTAAAATAGTTGCAACATAGCCTTTATTTAATTTCTTGTTTGTTATGTTTATGGGAAATATTTAAAACAATCAAGAAGCACACAAATATTTGCAACGTAACCAGATTACCATATATGAGAAAAAATTATGCTAAATGATATGAACATGATCACAGTTTATGTCATTCTTTGGGGTCATATGTTTAAGCCTGTATTAAAAAACTCCATGGGTGGGGGGATTTTCATACAACCTTTTATGAGTGGAAGGAAATGTAACACTGTCAGATACACTAAAGGAAATGTAACAAATGAGGATAGAGGTTGGGCTGGTTAGGAAACCTTTCATTTCATTGTTAATCGTTGCTTAGTGAAAGTCTTAAATTCGAATCATTAATCTAGAGAGTTATCCCTATAAGGGAATCAATAGAATGGATTATTTTTTCCTACACTAAAGAGTGTTATATGGGGAGAAGATTCATGAGGAATTGTGAAGTAGGGAAATGAGAAATATTCCTTGTGTTGGTTAAGGTATTTGATGGGAATGGCATGTTTGATCAATGGTTGGAAGAGTTCCCTAGAATTATCTACAGTGAGCAAATTCATTGATCTTGAAACCAAATGGAAGGAGTTGAGTATTTCTGATTTTATAGCTTGATTCATTCACCCTAGTGGCCTCATAACCCAGTTTGTGGGTGGCATCCATCCAAGAAGTCTATAGTCAAGTGAAAATTTTCAAATGCACAACTAGTTTCCTAAAGAAACTCTATTTAAGAAATAATTATTATGTCTCTACATATAAATATATAATCGAGTTGGGGTTTCTAATTGGAGAGATAATAATGGCTAGAAATTGAGGATATATGGGTGAAAATCAAATTAGGGAGATGGGTATAGTGTTGAAAGGATTTTTAGATGTCTCGCAAGTTTTCTCTCCCTAAGATGAAATCTCTTTTAAAGAGGGACATGAACCTAGTAGACTATGGTGAGGACAGTGATCCAAACCCTAACTCAATATTTTTCTTAAAGGAAGAACTCCTTGATATTTGTCATAGTTCAGGATGTTTCCCAAGTAGATGTAATTGAAAATTGAGACAATCATGGTACTGAGGAAGGCAATGTGATGAAATAGATGGTGTAGAGAGGGCCAAAGTTCCTATCAATGACTAATCCCCAAAAGCAATATAGAGAGTGCAATAAAAGCTCATTTTTGTGATTTAGGTTCATTGGGTTTGTGAACTCTGCATTTGGATGTGGAAGAGCATTCTGGAAAGATGACAAAGTAGTATGTTTTCGTATAGATATCATTCTATAGAATCAAAACTTTCTAAGGAAAAATTGTTTCCTTTATTTTTGTTCGAAGTCACAAGCATCATCCTTTTGGGGTTTAATTTAATTATCATTGGGTTTTTGTAGGGGAGGGTCAAAATTTGTACCAACCAGTTCATGGTTCATGGTTGTAGGAGAGAAAGACACCATGAACTGATATTTTAGTATTTACATTAACAACTCATTCGTGACATCAAATGCACGAAGCAAAATCAAATCTGAACATATCAAATATGAGAGAGTTCACATGCCTGGGAATAAAGCACTGAAATGACTTACTAAATGACTTGGTGTGCCCATAAATGCTGCTACAGATATATCATCTCCACCATAGTTACTTTTTCACCAAGTGATGAATTAAAGTGTTGTAGATGGCCTTCAAAATGTCTGGCTGTCAACACAGGAGACACCCTTCACAGGGTAATGCTGCTACAGGTTTAGTTCACTTAATAGTGACAGTCTCTTCTATTACACGACTTGGAGGTATTACCCATCATAAAGAATTCTTAAAGACTCCAATATTGCAAGCAATCATTCACATCAGAAGGATAGACATCTCCTTGGTTGGCTGACTTACTATCATATCAGGCAAGTCAATCATTCTCTTGTTGGCGTCTCAGTAAGGCTAGTCAGGTTCAACCGATCGATTGGAGGTTTTAACTCGCCCTAGGGTTTTTCCAAAGTGGCTTATGGACATAAGTAAGGAGTCATAGAAGTATCAGGAACTAGATTCAACTACCACGTTGAGAAATGAAAGCATCCAAAGAGATGAAATTTGCTGGCCTCGACCCCTCCTGTGAACAAATCTCCTCCATTTTTCCCTATGTGTGACCTCAGCCTCTCCTGTTAACATTGAACAGATCTCCTCCACTTTTCCCTTTGTGTGGCCTCGGCCTCTCCTATGAACATATCTCCTCCACTTTTCTGTACTTTTACCTATGTGTGGCATCCGCCACTCCTGTGAATAGATTTGCTCATTAGATTCAGTGGACCTTTGATTTGATCACAATGGAGAATTGAAAATAACAATGGAGGTTAACAATATGAAATGATCAGGGAAAATCCAAATAGGGAAATGGGGAAATTGGGTTCCCTCTCAAAAAATTTCTAGTTTAAAATTCCCTTGGATATTTCAAGTTTGCCACCAAATTTAGCATCCTTTCGAATATTTAGGGCCACAGTCACACCATTTGCGTTGTAAAGAGAGCCACCAATATTACATAAACATAAAACAAAGCATATGACCATCGTTTTTATGCTTTCATAATCTAATTAGATTATTTTAAATGTTTTAAAGGGGAGAATAAACTCTATAGCTTGTTTTCCCCAAGAAACTTTAAATAAAATGGAGTATGACAGTAAATGGGATTATCTATTGTGAGAAAAAAATTTAGGATAAGACACTTTGTCTAAATATTTATGTGGAAATTGCATTAACCCTAAATCTGTATATTGCAAATGGAATGAGAGTTCATGTGAGAAATATTTAGGTAATTAAAGTTTTTGGTTGTTGAATATATTTAACAAACATATCTATAATTCAAAGATTTTTTTTTAAATATGAGTACTAAAAAACCATTTATGGGTTTAATACTTCTTCTTTAGGAATTATTTAATTGTAACAATTGTATTTAAAACCAAAGCTTAATTATTCTTGGCAATTGAATCTCTCATAATTAGAAATGAAATCTCACCTAGACTCACATGATCACTTCAAATTATTATTTGTATGGTTCTTTTAGAGGTATCACAAGGGTCGCAAGAGTGGGAGGGAATATCATTAGCGTCGCTGGAAATACAATAGTTATATTCCCTTAGGGGCTTGGAATTGTGTCAAACAACCATGCAAAACTATACGTGTTTGGACCAATTTTATTACATGACCTTTTCATCAACAAAACTATAATATTGGGGGATTATTTATATATTGTCCAACAAATGTATAAGAAAGTGATTAGGGAAGGTATTATTTACCAAAGAACCTTGCACATAATTCAACCAAATCTGGAGGGGATTGGTGATGTATAGTATTGAGTTTAATTTACAATTAAAACATCTCAATACACTCATTTACCTAGTTAATCATGTACTTTGAAAATGGAGATCGCGACATGTGGGTTGGAAAAAAACAACCTAGTAATAGTGACACAAACAACTCAAACACAACATGTGCATCTAAAGTACACTAAGTGATAAACCTAGGAAACAAGCCATTGAACCTAGAATCCTTTCAGAGGTTAATGTTGGGACACATGTAATATCACCTAGTTATGTGGAGAAGTTGGATCTTATGTTATCTTGCATGGGTTTCAATGGTACCGATGGAATTGACCCTCCTTGAAAGGATAAACTTGTTTGTACGAGACCATCTTGCTTCATAGGCACAGGAGCACTCCCTCTAATTTGAACACATTGCACAACAGAAACATTGCTAACGGGTCTGACATAAGTTGTTCTAGCAATCCTTGAACCAAGGCGCTCTACTGAACCATTAAGAATTTGTTAGTATGATATGGATTTTCTTCGTTACAAATTAAAATCTATTACGATTGGAAGAAATCAATGGAAACACAATGACAATACAAAGGGTTCCCATTGATTATAGAATGGAGTTGTAATTAGCTTAAACAATGCATTTCAATGTTGTAACATATAGAGTTTTTCCATTACAAATTGTACTCTATTGTGATTTGATTCATGGATTAAGAGTTGTGCTCAAGTGACAAGTTTGTCACATTCATTTCCTTCTAGATTTGAAACCCTTATCATCTTGGAGTATAGTGAATAATATTCAATAGATTGAGCAAATGGATTCCTTATATCCTATGCAACAATATGTTGTTGACCCATCTTGTCATATTTTATCACTGGCCTTATACATGACCGCATCTCACTACAATGTGTTGCATAACAACCCCTTCACAAGATTTATACCAATAAATATTTATAAGCTCTCTGCATCGTATTGCCTTGAGATTTATAACAACAACATTTGTGGAAATGTACCTCCTTACATGGGACACGTGTGAGTATGACTTCTTCCCAGGGACATATTGAAGAACTTTCATAATTTTATTCTTTCAAACAACAATCTTAGTTGTGTCCTTCCTTCTAAAATATGAGAGATGATGAAACTAGGAAAGCTCAATCTGAAACTGCAATAATCTCACTAGAACCATTCCTTGGAGGCTTTTATATCTCAACGAATCCTTCAAAAATAGGTAGTTTAACTAAGGTTTCAGATACTAGAGAAAACTAATTGTTGGAAGGAACCATATCACCAACTCTTGGTCATCTTGTGATGTTGCTGACAAGTTAACCTTGATTATATGGCTGATGTGGAAACACTTAACTATGATGATTTGGATAGTGTTTCAAAGATACAAAATAGCCAATAGTGTTTATAAAATAGTTTGCTAAAATAATATTCAAAACATATTTCTTCAAGCACTGCAACAAATACAATGCTTTCTAACATTGGAGGAGTCTTGCCTCTTGGTGCATTTTTGTAATGTCTTGGTGGTGAGCGCTTGAAATAACTCCTAAAACTTGAATATCTACCACATCAAAATAAAATTATTCTGTTAGGAATTCCTTCCAACTTTGGAAATTTAATGAGGCTTTATGAATGCATACAAACGCGTCCCTTTAAGGAATATTCCTTTCACAAAGGCGATGAGACCTTGGGGAAGAGCGATCTGGAGATGGTGTACAATAACGTCGAGCATAAGATAAATGGCATATCATGATGCTTACAACTTAAAATATAAATGTACCTTCATCAAATACAACTATAATCTTACTTTTGCCTGGAAATATTTCACCACAATTAGAAATCTTAACTAGAACAATAGGTCTTCCTTGATCTGTAGTTGATAATCGCTCAATTTTCTTCAGTACATCTATTCCCTCAACAACTCTTCCAAAGAAGACATGCTTGCAGCAGATAATAAGAAAGGGACATTAATTATATGAGAGTGAAATAGACAATAGAGATGGGGAGAGGTAACATATCCAAATTAATCAGACAAATGTTAGCCTCGCCCACTTAGTAGCATATAGACCAACTGAATTGGACTGAAGAGAACTGCCTACAGATATTTATTAGAATTTAAAATGTCAAATGGTAAAAATACATTGGTGTCTCACACCCAAAGATACCCATTATTTCAAGGTAAAGGAATCTTGTATTTCTAAAATACGAAATTTCCATATGGTGACACTCATGAGTCATGGATAAAGAGAAAATATGTCAATCACAACCAAGATGTAAAGCTGCTCAGAAAAACTCAGGTGAATACAAAAAATCATAGATATGGAATCAAGTATATACCCATCAAGATGAGGTGTTTCTGCAAAAGTAATAAATAACTAAGAACCATTGGTGTTCTAAGATATGAAATTTCCATATGGTGACACTCATGAGTCATGGATAAAGAGAAAATATGCTGATCACAAACAACATGTAATGCTTCTTAGACAAACTCAGGTGAATACAAAGTCTGTGGGACTTGATGGATTAATATTTTATGGGATCAACAAAAAAATTACTCATTGAGTGAACTAAATAAAAAATGGAGCAAAGCCTAAGTATAACTCATCAAAAGAACCACTGCCAATTTTGTGCCCAAGTCTATACTTGTTGTTTACGTGTGAATCCATGTCACAAGATGTCACAATTTTAGACCCGACGTGCACACATTCGAGGTTAATATGCACATTCCAGTACCCACAATCATGTCCCAACACCCCCCCACACACTTCAACATCTACACATGTTATAGCTCTGCGCATACACTTTGTCATCATGAGATTTGTGGAAATGACCATATTTTGTTGAAGATCTCTACACTAAACTAGAATATGAATATATATATATATATATATATATATGCGCAATGATATTTAAAAAGTTTCTTGTCGAGTTATGGTTGTCTCAAATGGTTACCTTTAGCAGTAAAGTGCATTCTACATGTAGCATAATATAATTGCTTGACAAAATCAGTGAACCAACAACATACTTGGTTGTAATGATAAATAATCAAGTTTTATGCAATCAAGCACTAGCAAAATGAAGTCAAGAAATATAACAAGGATACCATATTTTGGAATATATTGGGAAAATTGCATGTAATGGCAAGCTCAATAAAAGGTTTGGTTCTTGTATTTCATACCTGTAAAAATGACCTTATGGTCATTGGAGGCCAAATAAGACTTTAAGGTGAAAATATAGAGTTGAATTTCTTGCATCCTACACCTGAAGGAGGAGCTTTGAAATGGAATTTGCTAACAGTTAAGGAATATGCAAGAGTTATACTTCTCACATATGAAACCATCCTATTGGAATCGATTCCTTGGTGAATGGTTATCAAAAATACATTTGATATTTTTCCACTTGCATATTTATCCTATCAATACCTATGTGTTGGAACGTTGAATTCTCTACCAGCTCTTAGTAATGATCTTAACAAGGAAAATTCCTTTGTCGTAGTAGTGGATCTTAAAATTCATGTCATATTGAGAAATGTAATACTATGAACAAGTGACAGAGTATATTACAAAATATCTAGTAATCAAGAGTAATATTAGCAATGGGGATTTACAGATGTTTGTAGAAGGAAATATCATTGGGACTCTATGGTGTCGAATCCTCCATCCAGCAAAGTAGCAGGTCCACATTACTAGCATTCAAATCCCATATTTTGAAGATCAACAATAAAGATCAACCCCATATTCAAGGGAATCAAATCGAGCATTTCCATGCAGTCATTTAACAGGTGGTATTCAAAGGAGGGACAAAAGAGGGACAAATATCAAAGTATAGGATGTTAAAGCATATTTGGGCCATAGATTGAACACTTGAAAGCTACATGATTCCAAGAAATCCTCTCTAGATTTATGGAAATAGTGGGGCATATATCCTCAAATTTCAGGTAGAATATTAGTTGACAGTTATAGTCAAACCTTATATTATAAGGGAATTGAACTCAGCAACGGTACTAGCATTTAGCAAATCAACTCAATAGCAGTACTTAGCATTTAGAAAATAAACTCCAGGTGTAACATTTTTTGGCTCTATGTTGAATGTTTTTCTTGTCGAAATTCATGGCGCAATTCATGTCACTAACCCTAGATTCATATATGGTGCATGCTATTCAGGACGTTTTTTTGGAGGCTATTATTGGCGTTATATGGGATGCTTTTGTGGACGCTAATTGGGATGTTAATTGGGATTTTATTTGAGATGCCAATTATCATCCAAAATAACGCCAACTTTTAAAAATGGAAGATATTTGGGATGCTAATTGGGATGCTAATTGGGACACTAATTGGGATTCTAATTGGGATGCTAATTGGGATGCTAATTGGGACGTTAATTGGGATGCTAATTAGCATCCAAAATAACGCCAACTTTTGAAAAGGGACGCTAATTGGGATGCTAATTGGGATTCTAATTGGAACGCTAATTGGGCTTCTAATGGGGATGCTAATTGGGACGTTAATTGGGATGCTAATTAGCATCCAAAATTGCGCCAAATTTTAAAAAGGGATGCTAATTGGGATGCTAATTGGGATGCTGATTGGGACGTTGATTGGGACGCTAATTGGGATGCTAATAAGGAAGCTAATTGGGACGCTATTTGGGATGATAATTAGCGTCCAAAATAGCATCAACTTTTAAAAAGGGATGCAAATAATGCCATTAAAAGCGCCATCCCATGGAAAAGCGTCCACTTTGTCCAAAAAATGATGAAACATACACTAAAAGGGATAGTGGATGCTAAAAAGGAAGCTAAAAGGGATGCTAATCATAGGTTTTTGTTGTAGTGTTACTCCTCCACACCTTTACCAGGTGAAATGGAAATCCATTCACCTCCTATGTCCCTTGGTACATCGCCATTCACCATTAGGATTTATGTACAGGATCAGGATAGAGACAAGTGGTAGACACCATGAAATTATATCTTACTAAAGAAGTTATAAGTTTGAGAAGCCACAACTCAATCTTTCACCTCCTACTTACTCCTCCACCCTACTACCAGGTGAAATGGTAATGCCTTCACCTCCTAGGTATCTCAATACATCGCCATTCACCATCAGTATTTATGTTCAATATTAGGATAGAGATAAGCAGTGGACACAGAGGAAATATACCAAATTTGATCAGGCTTACTCAACACACGACCAATATCCCTGTGCTCCAAACACATAGTTCACACACAAAGTAGAGAATACATGGGATCCCAATATCACAATATTACCTAGCTCTCAACAATATTGGAATGAATAACTCACCTCCCCTCAATGAATGGAGGAATGAATAATTAAGAATTCTCCTCACAGGATATCCTTTCCTTGCAAGACAATTGGTGTAAAAATGTGTGCACACTATCATGCCAAACTCTCATTTGGAATTCACATTCTTATCAGGGCCACTCTCTACACTAACCAACCAACTCAACCATCCAAGAATGAATGAATCAACTCTAGATCAATTTGAAACCCCTTAGACACATTTAAATTTTCTTCGAGAGCTTGACTCCTGACCAATGAGGAAGGGCTCCCAATCACTGGGAATTCAAAAAATCCACTGCCTGACTCATTCAAGTTCTCAACAGAGTAACATGAATCCACTGAGACTCACTCAATAACATTGACAAGGACACTCCTAGTCCCTAACTAACTTTAATTCATCAAATTTGGCTCCAATCTACCTTAATTGAATCTTAATTACCCATGAATTACTCCTCCTACATGAAGGTAACTCGAATTTCACCCACTAACTCAAATTTTCCCAAAATCACTCCCATGCATTCATGATAACTCAAATTGACCCAAAGGTTCCCAAATTAACCGAAGATGACTCAAATTCATCTCATTAATTGAGGACTACATACCTTAGAAACTAGTTAACTGAGGACGACTCCAATCAACTAGTCTAACTCTAACTGAATGGAAACTACTCTAATTCATTGCAGTATTAGGTGCATGTTCATGGTTGCATGGTTTCATGTGCACGGTTGCATGTTTACATCTATGCATGTACATGTGTATGGCTGCATGGGTGCATGAAAATTGTTGATTAGATAGATTAGGACAACCAGGGTTGAATAATATCAAAATTAGGATGTCTATAGTATTGTTAGGAAGAGCCACAACTCCTAACCCCAACCCCTTCACATTAGAAATCCAAATACCCCTTAACAACATTGTTGTCCATCTTAATCCATTATTTAGTTATAAATAATAATAATAATAATAATAATATATGTAGTCCATGATAGTCCAGGCACTTAGTTCCACTAATAATCAAATAACAAAATTACATATACTCAGGGATTATTGTTGGGGCATTGCCTCCCCTCCCCCTTAAAACAATGCATCATCCTCAATGCATACTTACTCATTAATGTCTTTACAAAAGGATAATAGGCATTCCCATACATGTCTGAGAAAGATAACGTATTTCAAACTCTCATATACATGCCCATACATGCCCCGGAAAGATAACATATTTCTAACCATAGTATTTCCCACCACCACCTACTTACATGTTCATCTCCACTACCTATGGGAGAATCAGTACTAGTAGAGTGGACTCAAGGAAGAAAGGGTCAATCTTCAATCCCCATCATGAGGTCCTAAAACCTTATTACAAGGCCTTTAAAGTTCAGCAAAGATACATCCACCTTAAAATGATATTTCAATCACTCATATGATTAGCATTAAGTATAAATATACAAGATACATAAAATACATCTTCATGATACATGAAAAAAAAATCCAATTAACTATAATAAATACATCAATATATAGTAAGGTTCATAAAATATATATACCTCTTCAACAAAGATCACAAAGATACTTTTCTAACGAGGAGCATAAATATACTTATGTGCTTACATATTTGTTTTCTTTCACAAGGATTCCACAGAAAAGAATTCAACTCATTGCTAATCTTGATACACCCTCTATAGGTTTACCAATCCATATAAATCCTCCCCCATCATCCTACACAACAAAAGTAAAGGGGATCCCTTCTTTGATTTAGAAGTCCCTCGATATTGTTACCCCGATTCACTTCCACTTCTCCAGTATAGGTCGACTAGGGAATCTTTGTACTATGACTAAGTTTCATTAGTCATTTATTCATTTGCATTTCCTCTTCTTTGCAGTCACTCACCCTCTATGCTTAGGAATCCCCTTCTCTGAGTGAACAATGCCTCAGGAGATCCATCATTCACCAATGCTTTCTTGCACAAGAAGAGTACAACTTTAGGGTGTTATCAAGAATATAGCACCTTCTGTGGACAGAAGTTGTTCCTCTGGTCTGAATGGTTCAGATCCAAAACAAATGAGTGAACAACTAGGTTGAGGAATTTCCCTGAACATTATAGATGCCTAGAATACAACCTTTGATGAAAGAACTGTAGACCTTCAAAAACACATCAAACATGCAACAACATCAAATATACCAGAGAACTATCTATAAATCCATATTAGTGACTAAGCAATCCAATAATATATATGTGAGATCAACACAATAGATATATGGGAAGGAAATCAACTTTGCATTAAAAGATAAATGAAAGACCTTACAACCATTTTTACTTAGTGTCGATGCACTCCTTCACAAGACTAGCACCTCATCCCCAATAGCTCCAACTTGCTCCTCTATGCTCTCTAATGGATTAGGTCAAGATGTTAATTCAACAACATAACTTTACTTCTTTCTTCTCTCTCCTAACCACAGAGTATGAGCTTGTATTTATAGGGCTCAAAGGGATAGGAATGGTTGAGAAATTGGTGGGTGAGGTGGCCATGAGATCCTCAAAGGAAGGATTTCAATCTCAACTGACCCAGGTGAGTAGGGATAAGGTTAGACACGAGGCTCTTGTTCTAGAAGCTTCACGAAACCTCTTTTTTTCACTTTTTACCAAGAGCACCTATTATACACCTTTATGACAGAGCGATGAAGGATGAGAAACATGCCAACAACAAAGGTTAAAGGAGGTAGCATCGCCTGGTTTCTGCATGACTTGGGAAGTGCTGCATAAGGTACTGCTTATCTACTTTAGGGTAAAAGCGGTGCTGAAGTTTTGTATGTTAAAAGAAACACCTAGAGCATGCTTCACTTCAAGTTTGAGATTTTAGGGAAAATATCTATGTTAGGGATCTTATCACATGCTGGTGACAGATTTTGAGTGTAACAGAATGCCCCCCAAAGCATGAGGCTAGAGGGATACGATAGGCAAGAGATTTGATAGAGCAAGTTATCACTTCGAGGTAAGATCCAGCTTGATCGAAGAGTGTCATCGAGTAGGCATCTGAAATACATCAATACTTTGATTTATGAATAAATGTAACCTCATCATGGCTGTAGACCAATACAAGGCAGGTCCATGAGAGGAATGAACAACCATGGCTACTAGAATACAACGTAGATCCATGTGATAGAGGACTCAAACTTGGACATAGTTACCAGATATACAACATAGATTTATGTCATACATACACAAATTTGAGCATAGCCATGACCATACAAATGTGGATCCATGCTTGTACTTCATACAATATACTCCATCACAACTTGGGGAGAAAGCTATGAGTGCTTAACAAATACCCAGGGTCTTCGCCTCGTCTTCCACAAAGTATGATTCTACCCATGTGATTACAATGTTCTAACATTGAACATGGTAGAAGCCACTTGATTACCGACCAATGATGTGAACCGTTAACAAGTGCGAGGGAGATCACCATTGATGTCAATGATTCCCAAGGTACCCCAGTACAATCTACTAGGCATGAATAGATGTCCTGATGTCAAACACCCAGTGGAATATTTTGATCAAAGTTCAATGATGTTAACCTATGTCGAGAGCAAGAGAATCTATCATTGAAGCATACAGATCTCAAGACTATTTCCTGGATGATGAGCTGATGTCGACAGGAACTGTCTCGTCGAAGGAGGGCCATGACGAATCCCACATCGATGACATGAAACTTTAAGTTCTATAATGTTGTAGATAATGTAACCATAGGACTAAATCAAAGTACTGACACAAAGTTTGTTTCAACTACAGGGGTAAACGTCTTTCTTTCCTTTGAACATTGGGTGGCACGACAAAATACTTGGCAGCATGACTAAACCAGACAGATACACAATATGACTATGGACAATGTATTCTTTTGAAAGACTCAAAGGAGTGACATGACTCATGAAAGTGGATTGACTTGTAAGTAAGTTGAATACCCAATTGACTGAATGATATGCAGACAAGTGCCATGTTCAAAGGTGACAAACAACTACCATTTGATTTGAAAAATGATCCCCTTCCCTTAATTTCCCCATCATGATTGATGAGTTCCTATTTTCATTTTTACGAGTCCAAAGAGGGTAACAAACTCTCATTTTAGCTCATCCAAAGATAAGTCCATTCCCATATATTTCACGAATTTGAGAAAGGAGGGGTTCGTTCCCAAAAAAGGGTCTCTCAATGTATAGTTTAATGATTCCAATGAAAGCAAACCCGGTATTGTTCATATTTAGAGAGTCTGAACGAAGACGAAAGAAAACTCCGAAAGGTCCTTTTTCATAAATAGTCTATCCGAACAAAAAAACAGATAACCTACCGTCGAAGAGACGAATCTTCAAACACTTTTATGAGTATGAAGAAGACAAGTACTCGACAATCTTTTCATATTTAGGGAGTCCAAAAATAGCTTAAAGGAGACTCCATTAGGTCTCTTTTTACGATGAGAATTTTTATGAGCCTAAAATAAATCGGAAAAGGACTCGAAACTTTGAATTTAAGTTCTGAGAGCATGACCAAAGTGTCGAAACAAACGCTCAAGGACTTTTTTCGTTTTATGGAAGTACAAAAAAGTCAAAAAACAAACTCCCCATAGACTTTACTATTTCCGCTTCTATCCCTGCAAGACTCAAAAACAACATTAATCTCTCAAACAATGACTTTTAGTGCACTATATAAACGGATTTTGTAATAATAATGATTTCAAAATATCAAAATAACATTAGAAAACCCTAAAAATGGATATAAAAGTCATTGTAAATAGTAAAAATCAAACCATTTTACTATTTACCCTTTGGTGAGAGCATTTTGGAGCAAATTTGAGCCAGATCTTCATCCACTGGTTCTGGGAGATCCGAACGTCCGATTTGAGCACCATCAGAGCCAAGTAAATGACAAAACCCTATACTTTCATTTTGAAGCATCCATTTTTTTTATTTTATGGGAGTTTTAGTACATTTTAGGCAAGCCCTAATATTAAAATGCGGGCACTGCTCCTGCCCCTTACGGGATAGGCGGTGCCTCATGAGAACCACGCATCCTACACTGCACTTAGGTGGTGCCACCGCTCTGTACAAACAGAACTCAGGAAGTTCTGCCCGTGAGTGTGGAAAAACACATCAATGAGCAAAAGAATTGATTTTTAATTGATTTTAATGATTGGTTATGTTTTTAACTAGTCCATTAATGGTTTTTGGCAGGTTTTCAGCAGTAAAAAATGGTCATATGGAAAGAACAGCAACATGATGAAGATGATGCCTTTGCTGAGAGAAATGTGGGGTGTATAGAAGCAGTGAGTAATTGTGGCCTCATTAAATTCTTCCGTACACCTAGCATGGTGTCTCATGAGCGATTGTTGGAGTATATCCTCCATATGTGGAACCTAGAGCAGCAACACTTCGAGGTAGGAGCCCATATATTGACTATTGAAGTAGAGGATATCTACTTCTTGACCGGATTATTGAGACAGGGCACCCCCATTTCACTGACTGGTTCCCGCGGAGGGGATGTGACTACTCAGGAGTTGATTGACCGTTACTAATTTCCTGATACTAGAACTTCGGGGAAGAAAATTCCCATCAAGGCAATGAGGGGTAATCCTCTCTGTACTCTTGTTTTTACCATGAAAAGGTTGGCTGGGAGCCAAGGGCCTCACCAAGATTCTAGAGCACACATGTTATACACGATAAAGGCTATGGAACCTACTGTCTTTAACTAGGAAGAGGCATTATTACCGGTCTTCAAGGACCAGCTGACCAATTGTCGATATGGAGCACTAAAACAGTTTGGCTATGGTTCCATCTTAACCTGTTTATTCTTTAAGCAGGTCCCCCATTTGAGGCCCCAAGTGGTTTTTACTGAATTGAGGGAGAGAGACCCTCATATGATGAGACGGGTTAGGATCATGGCCCCCATGAGAGCAGGCAAAGGGAAAGTGAAGTTTGGGGCTCCATTTTTCCACTGACTAAATGATCAAATCCTCACGATTGAGGATTATGTGTATGCAAGTACTAATTTCAGGGGTGACCCTGACCTACCACTTTCACCTGGAAGGAAGCGGGGGAATATGGGTAAGAAACAAAAATCTAAGATGGAAATTTGTGTTTATTGTATTTTAAAGTTTTCTATTTTTTATGTAAAGTAACAAGACCTAAAAAAATTCATGCAGATGTTGGATTGGCATGACCTGGGGGATCTTCCCCATTGGATAGACGAGCAGGAGCTCAGTTTTTTCAATGAGGCGATGACCTGATGGGAGAGCTAGAGGAGAACCTAGAGAGATTGACTCTGGATATACCTGACGCATCCATCGATGATCTCCCGATGCGATATCAGAGGCACACAATAGGAGTTCCAGGCCGTTTTAGCCATTTGCTACGTAGAGTAGTGCAGGCTATGTTATGCTACCATGAGCATCACTAGATATTTCTACATGATGTATTACTGAAAGCTGATACAGGTTCAGGATTTTGTATGATTTTGTGCTGCTTAAAATCTAGAGTGCTTCAGAGGAGGTCTCGTGACCTATTTTTGTCTAAACACTTATATATATATATATAGAATTTTACTTCTGATGTTTATATGCTTCAAATGGAAAATGTATTTACATGAGTTTTATATGTTTTTACTGTTTATTTACAATGTGATGAACCATGTTTGATTTTCATGCTATGAATGGGAAATATACCAATATAGGATATAATTTTCCAATGAATCAACAATTGCATTATCTTCCCTAGGGATATGCCTATAAGTGATAACCTAAAACAACATTCCCAATAGACATACCCTCTGATAGAGATAGAGAAGTATAGGGTTTCTGATGGTATAGACCTTGTTCAAATGACAAACCACTAACTGTGAGTCCATGAAAACTACCAAGTCATGAATGTCCCAGGATACAGCCTCAGTCAAAAGACCTATGACTGCTTCATAATCGGCAATATTGTTGGTAGCAGGACCAATACAAACCGCTCTCGAACTGACTATATTGTGTGCAAGGGAATACAAAGCCCAAGCATCTAAAGCAATTTTCAGGGTATGGTAGCAAGCACCATTAACGAGGCCATAAAAATCCATCTGACCTGCATAACCAAAACATGGTATAAACAGTCTAGACATTAAACTCAAACCATATTGAAAATACTAAAACACACTGAAAATTCAAACACTGTACATATATACAATGTACATATATACAAGGTACCATACTTGAATGATCTAGGCACAGTACCTCTTTAGGTATAACCCATTGCGAGGTTTCCCGAAGGGGACTCCATCATAATCCACGAGCTCATAGGGCCCTTTCTCTAAGACCTTGGAAACGATAAAAGGACGATACCACATTGATTCGAACATTCCTTTTCCTAGCTTATCATGTCTCTGATCATAATTCAGGACTATGCCACCTTCATTAAACACACGAAGTTCGACAGATTTATCGTACTGTGCCTTGATGCATTTCTTGTGTGCCTCATTAACTAAGGAAGCATCTCGTCTAGTTTCATTAAGGTTGGTCAAGTATAAAAACCTTTCTTCCTCAGTAGAAGTATTAGGGAGAAGTTCAACGACAAGTTTCAAAGACGGAATCTGACATTGAATAGGTAGGACAGCTTCTAGTACGTATACTAACTGAAAGGGTGTAAAACCAATTGATATTTTCAATGAAGTTCTATAAGCCCATAGAGCGGAGAAGAGAGTTTGGTGCCAGTTGGATTTGTGATATACAACCATCCAATGTAGCATAGTTTTTAAAACTTTTTTAGTGGCCTCAACTTCACCATTAGCTTGCGGATAATAGGGAGTTGAGTTTTCATGGTGAAAACCCAACTTAGCACTTAACTCTACCATTATCTGATTCTGGAAATGGATTAGTGATCAGTGATAATAGACTAAGGAACTCCAAACTTAGCTATTACATGGTTAAAAAGGAAGAGGGAAGCAGTTTTACCATCCCCTGCATATGTAGGCATAGCCTCAGTCCAATTAATAAAATAATTTATAGCTAAAATGATGTAACCATGTCCCCCGGCTGAGGTAGGCTTACAATGCATGAAATATATCCCCCACTTGGCGAAAGGGCCAATGGTAATGATGGGGTGTAATAGAGCAGGGTGGGTGTACTTTTTTGGATAAAAGTGTTGACAAAGTGGGCATTTCTTAACAGTCTCATGACAATATTTAAAAATACAAGGCCAGAAATAGCCAGCGCGAAGGATTTTCTGAGCTGTATCCATCCCAAAAAGATGACCACCACATGCTCCAGAATGGCAGTCATTTAGAACCTATTCAGCCTCGTCATGAGTGAGGCATTATTGGAGAATGGTATCTATACCACGTCTATACAATGTATCGTTGAGGATAAGATAGTATTTCACATGGTGAAAAATGCGGCGATGATCATCATGAGACATAATAGGCTGAAAACACTGTGTCTAGAGATAAATGATTAAATATCCATACCACGGATCAGTTGTGCTTATTAGGAACATAAATTCATCCGAGAATGAATCACTGGGCTCAAAATCCATTACAGCATAGGGAAGGTCACACATCATCTCTACAAAGACTACTGATTTCTTTGAAGTAGCTTTGGCAAACTCAAGGTCAAACTCCTGTAGGATGACAATCCATCGAAATTATTTCCCCCCTATGATGGCTTCATACTCCACAATATTGTTGGTAGTAGGACCAATACAAACTGCTCCTGAACTGACTAGATCGTGTGCAAGGGAATACAAAACCCAAGCAGTTGAAGCAAGTTTCAGGGTATCGTAGCAAGCACCATCAGGGAATCCATAAAAAGCCATCTGATTTGCATAAAAAAAACATGGTATAAACAGTCTAAACATTAAACTCAAAACCATATTGAAAATACTAAAACACACTGAAAAGTCAAACAATGTACATATATACAAGGTACCATACTTGAATGATCTAGTCATAGTACCTCTTCAAGTACAACCCATTGTGAGGTTTCTCGAAGGGGACTCCATCATAATCCATGAGATCATAGGCCCCTTTCTCTAAGACATTGGAAATGATAAAAGGACCATACCACATTGATTCAAACTTTCCTTTTCCTAGCTTATCATGTCTCTGATCATAAGTCAAGACTAGGACACCTTCATTAAACACACGATGTTTGATAGATTTATCGTACTGCACCTTGACATGTTTCTTATGTGCCTCATTAACTAAGGCAACATCTCGTCTAGTTTCATCAAGGTTGGTAAAGTATAAAAAACTTTCTTCCTCGATAGAAGTATTAGGGAGAAGTTCAATGACAAGTTTCAAAGATGGAATTTGACATTGAATAGGTAGGACAACTTCTAGTTCGTATACTAACTAAAAGGGTGTAAAACTAGTTGATGTTTTCACTGAAGTTCTATAAGCCCATAGAGCAGAGAAGAGACTTTGTTGCCAGTTGGATTTGTGATCTCCAACCATTCGACGTAGAATAGTTTTTAAAAAAAAATTAATGGCCTCAACTTGACCATTAGCTTGCAGATAATAGGGAATTGAGTTTTCATGGTGAAAACCCAACTTAGAACTTAACTCTGCCATCATCTCATTCTAGAAATGTGATCCGTGATCAGTGACAATAGACTGAGGAACTCCAAACCTAGCTATTACATGGTTAAAAAGGAAGAGGGAAGCATTCTTACCATCCTCTCATATGTAGGCATAGCCTTAGTCCACTTAGTAAAATAATCCAAAGCTACAATGATGTAACCATGTCTCCCGAGTGAGGTAGGATTGCAATGCATGAAATCTATCCCCCACTTGGCAAAAGGGCCAACAACAATGACGGGGTGTAAGGGAGTAGGGTGGGTGTGATTTTTCAGATAGAAGTGTTGATAGAGTGGGAATTTCTTAACAGTCTCATGACAATATTTAAAAATAGAAGGCTAGAAATAGCCAGCGTGAAGGATTTTATGAGCTGTATCCATCCCAGAAAGATGATCGCCACATGCTCCAGAATGGTAGTCATTTAGAACCTGTTTAGCCTCGTCATGGGTGAAGAATTGTCACAGAATGGTATCTATACCACATCTATACAATGCATCATTGAGGATAAGATAGTATTTCGCATGGTGAAGAATGCGACGAGGATCATCATGAGATATAGTAGGCTGAAAACATTGTGACTGGAGATAAATGACTAAATCTCCATACCACGAATCCGTTTTGCTTATTAGGAATAGAAATTCATCTGAGAATGAATCAATGGGCTCAGAATCCTTTACAACACAGGGAAGGTCACACATCAGCTCTGTAAAGACTAATGATTTCTTCGAAGTATCTTTGGCAAACTTAATATCAAACTCCTGTAGGGAGACAATCCATCAACAGTATTTCCCCCTAGCACTTGACGAGTTGGGTAGTACATAGGGCTTTTTTCTTGTAAGTATGGTAGTGGTGCGAAGCAGGATGTAGTGACGAAACTTTTGGATAGTAATGACCGTAGCCAATGCTAGCTTCTCCACATGCGAGTATCGAGTTTTGGAATTGAGAATATTCTTACTTGCATAATAAATCACGTGTTCTAGGCCATTCTGGTCCTCTTGGGCTAAAACCACTCCGATAGTGGTAGTAGAGGCAACAACATACATTAGAAAGTCCTTCGAGTAATCTGGGGGGTGTATCACGAGTGAATGGGTCATATCGTGCTTAATATTATCAAAGATGCATATACCCATGTGTTTTCTCAGCAAAGTTACAAAAAAAATGACAAAGAAATTTTTCCTTCCCTTGCAAACTTTGGAGTTCAAGCAGGTTGGTAGGGGTAGGTAGAGAAAGTATTGCAGCAATATTTAATGGATCAATCTGAATACCATCTTTAGAAACCACAAATCCTAAGAGATGTTCCGTCTCAACGCAAAAAACACATCTGTGTGGGTTCAGTCGTATTTTATAATGACGACATCTCAGGAAAATATCTCTAAGATGTTGTGTTGATGTAATTGTAACTTCGGAGTGTATTCACTTGTATTTCTTATCTATTGTAACCCGATGTTTATTCCGGATGTAATTGAGTCATGTCATACCCCGATGTTTATTTTGGGAAGTTTCTATAATGTGAAAGTCATGTCAAGTCATTGTGGGTAACCCTCCTATTGGTCAAGGGTTAAAGTCCCCACAATTATGGGGCCCTTGGGTTATTAGACTATCCTAGAGAAGTCGACCCTAGGTGAGTCATTGTAATTCGGGGCAATAGTCTCCACCATTGTGTTACCTTCCTATTGGTCGGAGGAGGCAAAGTCCCCACAAGTGGTGGGGCACTAGGGTTATTAGACACTCCTAGAGATGTTGGCTCTAGTAAGTAATTGTTAAGTGAGGCCGACATGATGGAGTGGGTTCCAAGTGAATGGAAGAATATAAATAGAGAGTGAGTCTCTCTATTTAGCACACGCACACACACTCACTCATTAGGGCGCATGAGTGAGAGAGGAGAAGCTCTCTCGGTGTGAGAGAGAGAGACTGTTCCTGTCAGGAGATCATCTTATTATTTTCTGGTTTTACCTTTGGTGCTGATTATATCTCAAAGGAAGTTGCAGGGTTTTCTCCTTTATGGTTTCCTCGAGGAAAATTCTTTGTGTCTCTTATCTCTTGTGTTGTGCTTGTGTTTTATTGTTGTGCATGTTATTCTCTCAGTTAAAGATCCTAAGATCATAATGGTAGCTTGAATGATAAAATTATAACATGGTATTAGAGCTAACCTGAGAAGAAGACATTATGTAGCTATAGAAGCTAGGTCTTCTTACTTTTTGGGTCTCTCTCCATAATCCATCTGCAAAAGTGTGCTAGCCTGACTCTCCATTGAAGGGCGCATCTTTCTGTTGAAGTGGAATTCGATTACGAGCATTTTTAGTTTTCGATGCGGAAATTAAGGCTTTCTACAGAAGAGGAATTTTTGAGTGACCTCAGAATAGGATTTTTATCCTCATTAAAATCGAAATTTAGAGACCTGGATCAATTTTTTTTGGTTGAGTGAAACTCCAGGAAATTCAAACCCTAGTTTAACCCTGAGCTGGAAAAATCCTAAATACTAAAACTGCTAAGTTTTGGTACATTCGTTATATCCTGATATTGGAGAAGGATCAGGAGTTTAAAATTTCAAAGGCCGAAGACAACATCTTTATTTACACTGTGTCTAAAATTCAGCCTCCGATTCGCTATATTCTAGGATATATGATCCCTCCAAGTTATGGTTCCAGCCTCTTCCATAATTCATCCCTAAACAAGACACCTGGGGCGAATTGCAATATCTTGGTCTACCGAGGTCCAAATGATATTTTTGAAGCTTTTCCAAAAAGGGCACAGAATTTAATTTCTATGGTCCAAATTTTAGACTCCGAATATGAACCAGTGCCATGTGGAAGTCTGTACAACTGCATTGTTCTGAACAGTCCAGTAACAGGTCACCTTGGGAAACGGATCATAAGTCCTAATTGGTGAAACCAATTCTGATGAAACCTATGGTTTTGTAATGGGTACATGCGAGGCTAGCTCAGTGAGAAATTTAAGACATATAGGGGCAGTAATTTTTGATATACTATAGAATCAGTAACAGGCATTTCTGCAGAAGAAAGTGGAAAACTAGGGCTTCCTATTCCGAGAGCTTCCCTCCACTATTTTCAGAAAAGGAGTACATTGGATAGATCCATTTGAAGATATATATCATTCTATCCAATCATCTCTGAAAGATTCCAAGTTTTTAAAATTAGGGTTTCTTTGACAAACCCTAGATCAGCCAGCTCCGAAACCAGGATGGACACCTCAAATCGGTAAGATCTATTCTTCTGCTATTTTCAGTTAAGGTTCTCATTTCAAAGTGATCTATCACATCATCTTGATAATAAGCTTGGTGAATTTGACAACTTCCAAGCATGGAAGTATATGATCTCTCTGAAGAAAATGAATTGGACACCTACATAAGTAGAGAGGTTCCAGTTCCAGAGGGAGATGAGGCTAGAAGCCTTACACAAGAAGAAATTGGTCAAGGCCAAGAAGATCATGGTTGATTCAGTCACAGATCAACTTGTACCACAAGTGTCTTCCCTAAAGACATCGATGATGGTTGATTCCTTGAACAAGCTAGTTGAAGGGAAGAACATAAATCAGAATATGACCTTAAGAAACCAGTTGAAGGAAGTGAAGATCCAGAATGCAGAGACCATACAATCATAATTTACAAGGGTCTCTCAAATCAAAGAACAACTTGAAGTGGTAAAAGAAGAAGTGAATAATGCAGAAGTGGTGATAGCCATCTTGAATGGCCTCCTAGGATCATGGAATTGATTCTTTCAAAGAATGTGTGCCGAAAGGAAGTGATTACTTTCAGCAGACTCCAAGAAGAAGAAGAAGCCCGACTCATAAGAAGAAAAGAGAAGATGGGAGAAACTAAATATCAAGCTCTCACCATACAAATAATATCCCTCAAGCGATGAGGAATATGAAGAAATCAACTCTTGAAGAATCTCTTATCCACCTTAGCATTTGGATAAGAAACGATGATATTATGAATGAAGAAGACGATGAAACTAAAGGATCAAGAATGAGTCTACCCACGAAACAAATAAATATAAGTATTCAATTGTCATTTCATTGTTTTTGTTATGCATTTGTTTATATTTAGTTAAAGTATTATGCATGATAGAATGTTTGCATTAATGACAGTATATTACTAATATGCATGTGATGGGTAAGTAGCTCATGGTGCTATACAACTCTCCATTCCTACTTATCTAGAATGAAACCTCTTTGCTGACATATGGGATTAGTGCACAATCTCAATGTTGTCCTAGTAGAGATGGAAGGCATCTAGAAAGTTTCAGTGAGATATGGATGAATGATGTATTGGATAAAGTAGTTGCATGATCATATATTCATGCATAATTATTTGCCAGTATGAATATTCCTTATGAAATGTTTCTAACCATACAAATGCATTTGACTTGTAGGTGTTAACACTCAGAATGTAACCAGGTTGCAAAGGTAAATCCCAAAGGTAACAGCAAAAAACCACTTTAGAAAGAAACTAGCTTTTCTTTCCATAGAGGGATCTCTCAAATATAGATTTAACAAGGCCAGATATAAATAAACACTCAAAAACTATACAGATAGTTGAAACAATACACATAACCATTGGGAAATGGAGTCACATATACATAAAAAATATCACAAAATCATATGCGCGAGATTTTATCAAAGGCATGATAACCATTCAATCACAGTCATTCATTTAGTTCAGGTGGGACAGAAGAGATAATGAACAGTCCATCAATACAGAGAATCAAAATATGAGTTCTATATTAACTTTAGTAGAAATATTTATAAAATATCTAAAAAAATGATCAGAGCATAACCAATATGAATTCTAACCATTCAACACTATGTTTTTTATATGAAGAAAACAAAATGGAGTGTAACACTGGAAGAAACAATCATAGAGGAAGAGAAATACATACTGTAATGTAAATAGCACAGGAATCTCTAATAACCCACATGCATTCCACTTTGTTATTCAAAAATATATATCTTCAAAAACATTCATCAACAAGATGGGTTCCAACCCCCATCACATAAAATAAATGCAATTATATACATAAAATGATTTCTTCTTCCAAGAAGATTTATAACTGAATAACCTAGTTAATCAAAGTCTTGTAACTATATTCCTAACTACTAGGAATAAACTACTTGCTTCAATCCTAACAGATCATTTAATTAAAATCAACTCGGTAACAAGGCCCGTCCAAGCAGCTCCTCAGTGCGCAACACCTGTTTTCATGAATGAAGGATATACTTTGTTTTTCCAAATCTTTCTATGGCTCTCCATTGCTCTACATTTGGAATATCATACTCAATCATTTCCTGAATAGACACCTCTAGATCCATGTAGGCTTCATAAGACACAGTAGGTAACCCTCCCCTGATGATCAGGAATTTCTGTAATATCTCAAAATCTTCTGTCAGCGTATCTACGATGACCTTTCCCGTCAGCCCTTTTACCAAATCATCAAATTTAGAATGATCCATACGGTTTTGCACCAACAGGCTGTGATAATGCTCTTGAGAAAACATCCATCCCTCCTCATCCCAAAAGGAAGGAAGGCCATCTTCAAATAATTCTTTAAAATCCTGCCTGAAATCATTAATACATGAGATAATTTCATCATCCTTGTCTTGTATTGTCTTCATTAGATGATGTTTATGAATAAACATTTTTTACCACAGTACCATTGCCACTCTGTCTTTGACTCCTATATCTTGTAATTTTGGTATGTTAATGAATTTAAGAAATTCAATGCATTCTGAGTTGTGCCAAGGGGTTTCCTCTCCATAGTTTCATTTACTAACTTCAGTCTTTGATTGGCTAAATTGACCAATGTACTTTGGTCAGCAATGAAGTTCAAATAATGCCTAAATTTAGTAATTTCCATGGATAATGTATCCCATATTATGTGTTTATCTCCTTGGAGAGGACCCTTTCCTATGTTCCTTTCTTTCAATTCATTAAATTTCTTCTGTAATTGGCTTTTATCTTGTAATATCTCATTCTTATTTTCAGTCAATTTGGCTAGCTCATATTTTATTATCTCACTTCCATTTCTGACATTTTCTTATCACTCACCATAGCCAATTTAAAAGTATTTCTTTCTATGTCCCGAGTAGAAATCAAGGAAGTCTTTGGATTACTTAGACTTCTCACCCGCGGGAGTAGATTCCTTGTTTCTTCTAGGGACTGCTTTTGCTTCTCCACATAACTATTCATGAGCTCTTCTTTAGATTTGAAAACTGGACCTGATTCTGTATTAGCTACACTTTCAAAAGAAAATTGACGTACCTGTACAGATTTTGTAGGAACCAAAGCAACTCTTTTTAAATCATTTGAAATAACTTCACTTAAAATTTTATCATCTTGAAACAATTTGGCGTTTTATGTGAACCATCCTCATCTATTTCCATACTTTCAAATTCAGAAAGAATTCTTTTAATCAAAATATTAGAACCATCTGTCATTTGAGATACTGCAACTGATCTACTGCTTGTATTTTCATCGGATCCTAGAATTTCCACAAAGTAAAACAAATTGGCTATTTCATTCAGACCTTCAACAACTTGATGGTCAAATGGCTTATTTTTATTTGATTATTTTCTTAGGGAAATTATATGATAGGGATCATAATTGACCCTTTGCTCCCTTTGAAAATCCATGCTTTCCAACAATTTCTCTACAAACACTAGAGCACCCTTATTTTTAAAAATAAAAGAACCAACTTTAAGAGGGAACTTGATATTGGAAGATTTCTTGAAAGCCCCAAAGTGTTCTTCTTCTGCATGCAATCTTTGTCTCATATATTCCAATTCAAAAATCCTGGGAGTAAGGAAAGCAGGCAGCCTATAAGGCTCTCCAGTAAAACCATATATTCTCAAAACGGTGAAGTCCTTATACAAGAACCAATCTCTAATCTACAATCTTATCCTCAGGTGAGGATTGCATCATGCTCTTCATTTCTTCCAATACTCTGGGTAACACTTCATCAAACAACATCTTATATATTTCTGACATGATAGAATTTGCAAATTCAAACATATTGATTTTCTTAGGCAAATCGAAAGAGAATATAGTACTCAAGAACTGCAATTCGGTGACATTCGAATATAGTAACATGTTCAGCAAATAAGTTTGAAACTTGAAAAATATGACTTTTGGAAACTCACTCAATTGGATATGTATAGCTTCTGCTATATATTTGTCTAAACTGAAGGCATGAACTGACTGATACTCTGAACTAATCGAACTCATTTTTAATAGGAATCCCAAGATGACTTCATTGACATGACAGTCATCATCTAGACCCAAGACCTGACAGACTAAAGACACAACCAATTGAACTTCATCCCTAAAAATGTGAACATGATATGGTAGAGAGAGACCATCCAATGACTGGCCCTCGTTAAGAATGCTAGACAAGAATTTACAACGAACCTCAGTTTCACAATTTTTGTACACTTCAGCTAAAACGGACTCGTTTACAGACTCACGACTATCGAGGTAATTGTCAGGCAAATTTTACATCAATTTTACACAGTATCCTAGACGTAGGATGACTTACAATAACTCTCTCAGAAGAAGAATAGTTAACTGCACACCACTCGACAAACTCGGGAAAATGTAGGGTCTGCTCAATGGAAAAATGATATAGAAACGATTTACAAGAATTTAAAATGTCATTTCCCTGTGAATTGTATCGCCATAATATTTCTTTGATAACCGATACACTTCCCACAAATAAGAAAGGATCATATACTCCTCTATCCCTGTCAAACAGGTATTCTTGTTTCTCGTCCAAAACTCGGTTAAACCCTTGTAAACCTTTCCCTTTATCCATAATACAAAAAAACAATAGTAATTCTGTAGATGAAGTTCGAGTATTCGGGACTTACCTGCTACTGTAACCGCATATACTCGAGGTTGATTGTTAAAGGGTGGCAAGAAAGCAGTCCTTTTCATTTGTTTGGCATAATAAAAAAATAATTCTTCAAACAAGTCAACTCCACTTATATAGAATCCCACTCCAGAGGCCCCCCTTTAGCAGTTTCCCTCAAACTGCTTTTTCCCACAGAATGCACCACAAACTGCTGCGTGTACCACGGTTTCCATTCCGACACCACTTTTCTTCTCCAACCGTCGTGCAACTCCATCCTCCGGATCCATTGATGACCATCGATGCATTTTCCCTTTATCTTCTAGCCATCGGATAAGCCTACACGTACCCATTCCGCTGAGCTCCTTCGTTTTAACAAATGTGCAAGTTTACGGAGCGGACTTCACATTGATCATAGATTTCGTCGAGCTAGATTTGTGACCATTGATCTTCATATCTTGTGAACTATCTCCATATGTCCTTATCCTCTACGCATCTTCATAGAGTGGGTATATCATAAGCCATTGATCTCCATTTCCTTTCTCTACACCGTTGGATCATGTGATAATTTCATTGCTTACGCGCCCTTTATCATACTTTCACACCATTATATTTAACCAAAGTTTTCAAGCAACCATTATTTCTCTTTACCATGGTCTCTTCGACCCTCTGCTAGGTAGAGGTGTTAACAGTAGGAAAGATCGCATACATAATCACCTACAAGCAAAGAAGGATGAGACTTGTTCCGAAGAACAAGTGATGACAGTTCAAGATCAATATGACGAATACAGCGACATCATTAATGCAGAACCTTCAAGCTATGAAGAATTCCAGTTCAAGAAGAATGATGTCTAGGATGCAGTATCGATACATGAAGGGAAGTTTGTAGTTCCATCATGCAGTAGATGGAAACATCGTGGCATACAAAGCAAGATTCGTAGCACAAGGCTTCTCACGAAAAGAAGGCCTAGACTACGAAGAGAAATTTGCAACTAGTAAGAGTTTAAACACATATATGATGAGCTTGATGAAGATCTTAACCTTTGCTACAAGGTTGAAGATGCAAGTATATACACTAGATGATCGCATAGAATATTAGTAGCATAGGAAGCTACTTGTCACTCTGGTATAGAATGTTTCAGTGCATAGAGTACGGAAGACAGAGGGAGTACAGAAGATCTTGAGATTCAACATGGTATGACAGGATAGATAGATTACTGATGACTCTAGGCTTTACTGAGATTAAAGTGGATTCCAACCTTTGCTTCAAGGTTGAAGGCAGAAGATCAATGATGCTCCTGTTATGTGTCGATGCACTATTTTTCTAGGCATAGAGGTGTGGAAGAATACGGATGGAATCTTCCTTGGACAAAGGAAGTATGCAGTAGAGATCCTGAAGAGGTTTGAGATGATGGACTGCAAGGCTATGGACACACCTATGGCATCAAACATGAAGCTATTGAGTGATGCTTCATCAGAGATGGCTGATGCTATGATGTATCGTCAGATGATTCGGTCCTTGATGTACCTGACGAACACAAGACCAGATATTTGCTTTGTTGTGAACACCTTGAGCCAGTTCTTGACAAGATCCGAGACATGTTCACTTGATTGCTGCAAAGCATATTCTGAGGTACCTAAGGGGTACAGTTGATTATGGGCTCAAGTACGATGCGAATCAGAATATTAACCTGGAGGGTTATGTTGATTCAGATTGGGCAGGTAGTGACATCGATAGGAAGAGCAGTTCAGGGTGTTTCTTCAGCATAGGATCAGGTGTGATCTCTTGGTTTAGCAGGAAGCAATCTTGTGTGGCACTGAGTATAGCTAAAGCAGAGTATGTCGCAGCTTGTTCAGCTAGTTTTGAGGTAGTATGGCTGCGGAAGATACTGTCTAATTTATTTGATCTCCAATTGGATGCTACTTGTATACATTGTGACAACCAGAGTTACGTGAAGTTGTCATAGAATCCATTGTTCCATGACAAGTCGAAGCATATTGAGAACAAATATCACTATATCAGGGATATGGTGCAGAGGGGAGCTGTAAAGATCCAGTATGTTGTGACGGAGGAACAGATAGCTGATGTGTTGACAAATCCATTGGCTAGGGTGAAGTTTGAGTACTTCAGGGAGAAGCTTTGTGTTCTCCATATCGAGGTTTCCTCCAAGGGGAAGTGATGAGTCCCATAGCCATTCTGACATGGTGGGAGGATTGGTTCCTTCCATGGTCAGATGTAAGGGATGAGCCATTCTATCATGGTGAGAGGATTGGTTCCTTCCATGTCAGATATGAGTGCTGGCCATTCTGTCGAGTAGGACAGATGTAAGGGCAACTGCCATTCTGGGAATGGAGGCACCTGGTCAGTTACCAGGAAAACTCATTCTACGACTGAGAAGCCATTCTGATGTGATAGAGGGATGTGTTCCCACTTGATCAGATGAAAGGGATGAACCATTCTGTCATGGATAAAGGATTAAGTTCCTCCCATGTCAGATGTGAGTGTTGGCCATTCCGACAAGCAGGTCAGATGTAAGTGCAGTATCTATCTTTGATCATGTGTTGATCAAATAGAAATGATGTGCCTTTCTTGAATCATGTGTTGATCAGATGTAAGTGCATTATCTATCTTCGATCATGTGTTGATCAGATAAAAATGATGTGCCTTTCTTCGATCATTTGTTGATCAAATGTAAGTACGGTATCTATCTTCGATCATGTGTTGATTAGATAGAAATGATGTTCCTTTCTTCGATCATGTGTTGATCAGACGTAAGTGCAGTATCTATCTTGGATCATGTGTTGATCAGATAGAAATGATGTTTCTTTCTTCGATCATGTGTTGATCAGATGTAAGTGCAGTATCTATCTTCGATCATGTGTTGATCAGATAGAAATGTTGAGCCTTTCTTCGATCATGTGTTGATCAGATAGAAATGTTGAGCCTTTCTTCGATCATGTGTTGATCAGATGTAAGTGCAGTATCTATCTTCGATCATGTGTTGATAAGATAGAAATGTTGAGCCTTTCTTCGATCATCGGTTGATCAGATATAAGTGCTGAAGAAGACCTACATGGAGGCTAGGCCTGCAACCAACATGAAAAAGGGTTGGCTCTGTAGAACTTCTTGTGACGAGAAGAATCATGAGATAGCACTCATGTTGATCCAGATCGAGTGATGATCCAAATCTAGTGATGATGCCCAGTGATCCAGATCGAGTGATGATCCAGATCTAGTGATGATGATCCAACAGTGTTGATCCAGATCGAGTGATGATTCCTAGTATTGATCCAAATCTAGTGATGATGTCCAGTGATGATCCAAATCCAGTGATGATGCCCAGTATTTGTTGTATAGGATTACACACCTAAATAACCATAGGTCTGGGGTTACCAACATACTCAATCAACTTGCAAACAATTGACTCTAAAGTGCAGTAAAGGAAATAGGAGGATTAGAAAGACTTACTTGATAAACGAAGGTCGATCCTTGTTAGTCCTCTTCCGCTCTGCTTCACCTTCAAAGTCTTCAAGGTTGCTCCTCTTTCACCTGTCAAGAGTTAATCTTCCAGATACAAGATGATTCGTATATATAAGCAGGTTATATAAATCACATATAAGATGCAGAAAAATAAACATTTATCAAACCAAGATACATGAAACACATATGGAAGAAGGATTCTCTTTATTATCAATAATGGAAAGAGTTCAGATTACAACCCAATGCCTGAGACAAGGACTCCTCTACAACCAAAGGATTCTGAGTTCCACTGCTCCAAAGAATTCTGTATAAGCTCCACCAACATAACTTTTCTCTCCAAGTGTATCTAACCAACACCCTCCCCAAGGCCTGTATTTATATGGAGGAAATAAGGCGGTTTCGCAGTTTGAGGAGGTTGAGACAGTTAAGATAATTCAGATAACAATGCTTAACTAATCTCAGATCAGCGCGTGTTTTTATGTTTAATTGTTCAGGGACATATTCACGGGTGTGTAGAAGGAAAACCCGTGAATGATTCACGAATTTATACAAGGGAAACCCGTGAATACATCCATTCGCGACTTTCTATAAGGGACACTCACGAATGACTCGCAAGTTGCATAAAAGGAGAGTCGCGAATACAAGTCAACATAGTAAAATGGCAAAGTAATAAACTAGTCGGAGGAAGTATGTATTATGCCATAAGCCAATCTATAGTGTTTTGGGAAAACCTCTATCCATAAATGTCCTTTTGTGTGCCAACATGAGGGATGTTGGCACTCGGACGGAGAGCTGCCATTCAGGTGTATAACAGATGCCCCCTAATGTGTGAGGTCAGAGGGAAACGATGGCTGAAATACATTATAACATTTAGCTTTGGAGAACTCAGAAATCCAATGGAGCAAAGAGAGTACCTGAAACAAATACATAGTAATGTCATATACAAAGTTACATCTGAGGATGCTATGTTCAATTTACTGGAACACTATCTCCTTTACAATATTTGAGTACATCATATGATACGGGTATAGAACCACGTATATTACAAAGGTGGATCGAAGCCACAATATACAATAATGATGAGTCTTCAAAGATCTGGAAGCTATGTAGATAGATAGAACATAATCTTGCGCAACTTAGTCCATAAGTGTGAACTAAGGTCTTCATAAAGGATCCCAAAGAACCAGTACAATCCAAGCCATGTGAATAAGGGTAAACTGAATTCGAACATGGAAAGGATTCAACAGTTTGTCAACCAATAAGGGATAATTGACAACTGAAGCAAAGTAATTCACCAATGATGGAAGTGAATCCTGAGGTACGATCGTTAAAACTCTAGGTCTTCGCCATCAGGAAGTACTGAAAATGGAACCATGCCGTGATAAGGAAGGAAACAGATCCTCCAATGGATCACAAGAGTGACTAGGAACTGGGAAAAAGAAGGGAGACACAAATAGATAACAGATATAACAATGATGGGATCAGGCTATAGATCAGACATTGGGTAGAGTCCTTGAACAGTGAGCACAACACAGAGATGACCCAAGGCAGCATATAATTAAGAGATGGAACAACTAGACTTATCTGTCATGTAGGAGACATGATCAGATTCCCCAGGTATAATGGACAAGAGGAGGAGTAAGAAACTCAAAGTGATAGCTGAACACAAGTGGAGACTGAAACATGGATATCGAAAAACAAAGAGTGCTATGTTCAAGGATGACATGCTGCCATTACTGAAAACAAGAGAAAACGTCTTCCTTACCTTCCCTGTTAAATTTTAACGAGTCCAGGAAAGTAAACTCGGTTCCCTCTTCATTTTTAAACAAGCTTGAAGAGATGGGAAAATAATGCTTGATAGTGTCACTGATTCGTGGATTTAATGAGCCCAAACTAGTACATGCTCAGCCGGTGTTTTCACATTTAGAGAGTATGAAAACACCAAAGAAGACTCCAGGGGGTCCTTTTTCATCCAATTTAGTCTCCTAAGGCCGAAAAAGTAAAAAACAAACCACAGAAGAACTCTCTTAACTTCTGAAGAAGAAAAAGTGCACCTTTTTCGTACTTAGTCAGGGAGGTCCGAAAAAGGTTAAATTACCACCTACCCAATGCTCCTTCCAGAACAGCATAAAATAGCTTGACTTTTACGAGTGTGAAGGAAAGCAAGATCACTCGGAAATATCCATTTGGTTATGAGAAATGGGGCTTACAACAATAAACGCGTTGCTTTGTTCTGTAGTGTTTAATGAGCATGACAAAGACACAAAGTACACTCGAAATATTTTTCATGTTTGGGTCCAGAGCATGAAAAAGAGAAAACTAAGCTCAAACCGGGTGTTCCTTTTCTGTAAATTTAGTCCCTCAGGTCCGGAAAAGTGATAAACCTATGCCTGAGAATACTCTTCTCAATTCAAAATAAAAGAGAGTGATCCTTTCTCGTATTATTCCGCATGGTCTGAGAAAGAGATAACCTACCACCAATGCGGATGCCCATTCACTTATTCTTAATGAGCTTGAACGGACGAGATAACTCGGCAGTCAAGTCTGTTTTGAAGGAGTCAGACCTGGGCCTAAAGAAACTCCATAAGGGCAGGGAGTCCTATAAAGGGATAGCTTGTAAAAAGAGATTCAGAAGAAGCTCTATTTGGCGTGAAACATAGCTAAGAGGACACCCCTGAACCTGAAACAGTGGCGGCATGAGCACCAAAGGATGAAAAAGGCATATAAAGATGATACTCGTGAAATAGGGGCCCTAGCCACGAAGGAACAATGGTAAAGACAGGGGACTAATGGTTTAGAATACCATAGTCCGTGGCAAAGTGTTAAATACTAAGGTTAATGTGGAGTGATAAGATGCCAACATGTGTTGGAAATAGCGAAACCACCCAATTGGAGCAACAACACTCTGTAAAAGTTGATAAATCTGTTCCAAGGCACAAAAGTATGGTATTAGTTGATTGACATTTCAAACTATAGGAAAGAGACCCACTTTATGAAATATTATTTCTATAAATAGCTTGAAAATTAAAACAATTCTTACCATTTGAACTTTTTGAACCATAAAGAGCAAGATTACCCTCTACCTTTGATCGATCACCGTGGAGAATTTGACCGTCGGAATCAGAATCCGTCAGCTTCAGGTAATTCTACACCCTAAGCTCATCAAATTGATCCAAACAAATATTAGTTTTAATGGTGAATTCAGTATTTAATAGCACCCAAAAATATGACAGTGCGCATACATGGGTTGCTAAGCATGAAAGTCGCGAATACGCGTTTCATTCATGGGTTGTCTAAATAGACAGCCGCGAATGATCCACGACCTTCCTAAATAGACAATCACGAATGCTGCGCAATGGGCCAAAGCTTTAAAAATATGCAAGATTTTTAAATTTTGATTGTGAAATACTGAATTAAATTGCTTATATTTGCCAGGTAAAAATGGTTCTGGAGTGGAGGGAAAGGGAGCATGAAACGATGGATCATGCGGCGCTCCAAAGCATGCCCACATTGCAAGCATTGACAACTAGTGGGCTATTGAAATTCTTTTGTACATCGCCCATGCGGGCCAATGTCCGCATACTTGAGTTCATGGTCAATTTTTGGGGTCATGACATGGGGATGTTCAATCTTCAAGGTGAGACCTTAGAGATTACCGTGGAAGACATCTATTTCATTACCAGGTTTTCACGACGGGGAGCACCGGTGAATTTGGAGGGCACTGGCAGGGGCGGTGACCCATTAAGTGTCCAAAACTATGTAGACATATTCTATATATCGGGTACTCAGAAGAAGGGAAGCATCATTCTAATTGCAGACATCCAGGATTTCACTCTCCAAGTATTGGCTAGTACCATTGTGAGACTTGCAGGGTCATCATGGTTACATATGGCCACCAGAAATCAAATGAGGGTGGCGGTTGATTGCTTTAGAGGTGCTCTCTATGATTGGTGCTCGGGAGTTGCCCCCATTATGAAGAGGCAACTATCCGACTGTAAGAGGGGAAGACACAAGAATTTTGGCTATGCAAGCATACTAGTAGCATTCTTCTTCGAGAGACTACCAGCCATGAGCCCTGCTATACCACTACAGGTCAGATCTCCGCGTCAGCCAAGGCTGAGCCGGTGGGGAGACATCTTCCTCCGTCACGGAGGAGGAGACATAATACACAGCGTATATGATGCTGACTTTTATACTTGGTGGGAACGACAGCTGCCAGCGCTGGAGAAGTTTCCATATGCCGGGTTGGACTTCCGAGGTGACCCCGAACTTGTCCTCCCTCCAGGAGGAGCATGGGGAGAGATGGGTAAGTAATTTTTTTAATTTTTAAATCATTATCAAATTTTTATGAATTTTTCAAATGATCAATATATTCATATGTACAAGTCTTGATCCTATTCATGTGTCAAAATGCAGATGTTGGACCAGTCCACCTTGAAGGGCACCCTCATATGTTCATATGTCCTGTCGTGGGAGAGGATCAGGGATTGATCAGAGTACTTGAGGGTAAACTGGCCTAACCCAACGAGTACCGACTATACGGATAGAGCATATCCCTGCAGCCATGTAGGAGTCTGTAGTTGGGGTTCCACCGGTTTGGCTACGTCTTTTCAGACGAGTAGCTAGAGCAGTGCTTGTATACAGAGATGCGGTGGAGGCTGCCAAAGCCGAGGAGGTTGAGGAAGCCAGGGTACATAGAGATCATGGGGACCAAGGTGGTCCTAGTGGCCAGGGCGGTCCAGCTTATACCTAGGGAATTTTGATGGATTATGATCCATATTTTGTACTTTTTGTATATGACGGGATCTATGGATCAGAATCGACCTATCTATAGACAAATATTTTACATATATATATATATATATATTGATGTTTGGTTGTCGAATTATTTACAAATGTTTTTTATATGTATATTTTTATGAAATGTGTGTGAGATGCCAATCCAAAATATAATTAGCATATGCATCAGTCAATGAATTTTGGTTTCATGGAATATGATTAAAAGTAATAACTTCAAAATGTCTTTCCAATAAACGAATTTGCATGAACTGACGTAACAAGATAGGATTTCGTACCTGATAATCTCTATTGAGCTGGGAAACTACCAACTGAGAATCCAAATGAACTTCAGGCTGGGTGATGCCACGTGACAAAGCATCCCATAGGAGCTCAATGACAGCCCTATACTCAGCAACATTATTAGAGGCAGGACCTAGACAAGCGCCTCCCGCGGCAACAAGTTGTCCTGAGGGAGAATAGATAACCCATGCTGCCGAAGCCAGGTTACAACTGTGACGGCTGGCGCCATCAGCGAAACCTATATACATTTTGGAAGACATCTGCAACAACCAGTAGATAATATAAAAAACAAAAATAACAACCTAATGTACATAAAAAAAATACATACACTAAAATACAAGAAAAAGTGCTAAGCCTAAGCATAGTACTTCTTCAGGTAGAGCCCATTTCTAGGCTCAGGCAGCTTATTCCCATCATAATCAACTAATTCATATGTGCCCTTACTTAATACTTTCGACACGACATAGGGTCCTAACCACATAGCCTTGAATTTTCCTGCCCCCAGAGGTTCTTTATCTTGGTCCCAAAGCAAGACAAGTTCCCCCTCAAAGAAAACCCTAGGTTTGACCGTTTTATCATATTGAGATTTAACCCTATTTTTATGAGCCTGATTAGCAGTCAACGCATATCTACGTTGTTCATCAAGGTGCTCAAAGTGTACCAGATGTTCTTCAAGCTCAGTCGTATCAGGTAACACATGAATGGCTATCTTCAAGGACGGGATTTTGCATTCAATCGGAATAACCGCTTCCACCCCATGAACGAGTTGGAAAGGGGAATAACCTATGGCAGTCTTGACATTAGTTCTGTAAGCCCAAAGAGCAGGATATAACATGATGTGCCAATTAGAGTAGGCTGCATCAATTGTCCATTTAAGGATAGTTTTTAAAGTCTTGTTGATAGCCTCAACCTGACCATTTGCTTCCAGATAGTATGGAGAAGAATGTTCTTGCCTAAATCCGAGCATGGTAGTCAGTTTCGTCATCATGCTATTTTGAAAATGACTGCCGTGGTCAATGACAATCACTTTGGGAATACCAAACCTTGCAATAATTTGATTGAAAACAAAGAAAGCTGTTGTTTCCCCATTGTCTTTGAAAGTAGGCATTGCCTCTGCCCACTTCGTAAAATAGTCAACAGCGACAATGATGTATTTATGCCCCCCAACCGAGACTGGGTTGCACATCACGTAATCAATCCCCCATTTCATGGAGGGGCCTACCGAGACAACAGGAAATAATGGAGCAGGATGTGACTGCATTTTTCTGGTGTAAAGCTGACATGGATGACAACACTTCACTACTTCCACACAATCTTTGAAGATCGTGGGCCAGAAATAACCGGCACGCAATATCTTCTGGGCTGTTGCTAACCCAGATAAATGACCCCCACATGCTCCACTATGGGAATCATTTAGGACAATCTCTGCTTCCTCATGAGTAAGGCAGCGACGCAAGATGGAATCTACCCCTCGTCGATATAATGTATCTCCTATAATGAGGTAGTTCTTGGCATGAAGGCGTAACTTACGTCGTTCCTCCCTAGAGTAAGCGGTAGGATACTTCAAAGTCTGGAGATATATAAGAATATCCCCGTACCAAGGATCAGAGGTGGATATCATGAAGATGTGATCATCTGGGAATGAGTCATCTTCAAGAACTACATTCTCTTCAGTGGGAAATTCTTCTATTAGCTCAGCAAAAACTAAGGACTTCTTAGACTTAGCGGATTGGAAATCCAATTCAAACTCCTGGAGAATGACTATCCACTTGTTAAATTTTCTCCCAACAATCCATCGGGATAAAACATATTGGAACGGATTCACATCCGCCACTATTGTGTTGGTCCTCAGTAAAATGTAGTGGCGCAACCTCTACATAGCGTAGACAACTGCTAAGGCTAATTTCTCGACGTGGGAGTATCTAAGCTCAGGTCCGGCCAAAGCATGGCTAAGATAATAAATGACATGCTCAACGAGCTTATCGTCTTCCTGGACTAGTACTACCCCAATGGTCGACTCTGACGCGGCCAGATATAATATAAAATCCCTAGAATAATCTGGTGGACGTAACAAAGGTGCCGACAACAAAGCTTTTTTCAATGCCTCGAACGCAAGTTGTGCGGTTTCATCCCATACAAATGGAGTGTCTTGTTTGAGCAAGCGCATGAAAAATTTAGTGATCTTGGCATAATTAACGATAAAAAATCGAAGAAAGTTAGACTTTCCTTGCAGGCTTTGAAGTTTCCTGAGACAACTAGGAGGAGGCAGATTTACAATGGCCTCAACTTTCAATGGATCCACCTGGATGCCTCTACTAGAGACAATGAATCCGAGTAATCTTCCTGACTCGACGTAGAAAACACTTGTGGGGATTCAAGCGAATTTTATAATATCTGCATATTTCAAAGATCAACCTCAAATGATCTGGATGTTGGATCCTTTTGCGAGAATGTGCAGGCAGATCATCAAGGTATGGTTCGACAATGGCTTTTATGTCATGAAAAGCAAAGTTCATAGGCTGTTGAAAGGTAGCCCCAGCATTTTTCAATCCAAAGGGAATTTTTTATATGCGAATGTACCCCAAGGACAAATGAAAGCAGTTTTATGTTGGTCGTCCGGTTTGATTGTAGCCAGAGAAACCATCCATAAACGAAAACACCTCACTTCCCGCACATGCATCTATGATCTGATTAATAAATGGTGTGGGGTAATTGTCCTTAGGACAGGCTTTATTGAGGTCTCTAAAGTCTGTACAAACGTGAATAGTCCCTTTCTTTTTATCAACAGGAATAGGGTTGGACACCCATTCAGTCAAATCCATGGGATATATAAAACCAGCTTTAAACAGCTTTTCAACTTCTACCTTCACAGCCGCCGCTTTACGCGGGTTCACGAGTCTTAATTTCTGTCAAACCGGTTTGGCAACAGGATAGGTTCATATTTCATGTTGAACAATAGATGGATCAATTCCTGGCATCTCCTCATATGACCAGGAAAAGATATCACAGAACTCCTTAAAAAGGGCAGTGTAGATAGCAATCTCCTCTGAAGAGCAATTTGTACCTATATAGATGTTTTCCATGACATCTGGGTTCACAGAGATGTTGATAGGTATAGTGGTGGAAATGTTTTCCATATTCCCCTCAGCAAACACTCCTTCCCTAGGCAAGGGATTAATAGGTATATCAACATCTTCTGGCAGTCTCACGTGAAACTCTTGGTTTTCTATTCTACTTAGATCTGGAAGAAAATAGGATCGATGATGAAGATCCTCACAAATCTTATCATGTCCACTCATGGCTTCCGGAATAGCTTCATCGGAAGGTAAAATGGTATCTAAGCAATCTATGGAATGCAAAGAGTTTTCTGCCCATGCAGTCAAATAGACTTCTTCCAGATCGTCTAAGACTATTAGAGGATCTGGAATGGGATTAACAGTGGCTTGAGTGATGGCTTGATAAGCTACCTCCACTGCCGATAAGGGAACTTCCGGTTCATGGGGAGTTGGGAGGACCCAAGGATCAGTCCTATCGACAACCGTAGCGATGGAATTCCCCACACTAGTAGAACCAATGTAATTAACTGGGGATAGAAGATCAAATGTGCCCATCAGCGATGTGTACATTCCAGCCCCCAAGCTCTGTGCAGCAGGTTTTACCTGATCAACCAATGGCACAGCAGACTCATTAGACTCTAAATGGCCTTTTCGAGTAAAATCAAGTTGGTCAACAGTAACCAACTTGCCCTCATGTGGAAAAACCATGAGACGAAGAACAGACGATGTGACAATGGACATCACATAAGTCCAATTCCTTCCCAGAAGCAAATTGTAGTCCAAGGGAGCATCAATCACTTCTACTTCAATAGACACTGCTTTGCTTGCCAACTTAATCTCAAAAGCTGGCAGGATACCATGAGGATGGAAGGATATTCCATCAAAAGCAGTAATTAAAGTGTTTGATGGGACCAGCTCTGGGGATCCAAGAGCTTTCCAGTAGGTCAAGGACATAACACATGTAGAGGCTCCCTCATCAACAATTGCCCTTCCAATGGTCTTACCACCATGGATGACATCTATTGATAGGGCTACATGGTAAGGTAGGTGAATTTTGACATCAGATAAGTTAAATTTTTCCATGAGACTCGAAGAATCCATGCTACCTAAAGCTGCTAAGAGGGCATTCCGCTGGGCAGGACAACTCTGTAACACCTCTAAAGCTGACATTGCACACGGAGTTTGAGCTAAATCTTCAAACACAGAGTAGTTTGAAGCAGCCCTAGTATTGGGGTTATGCAAGGTCTTCTTGAAAACACCTTTCAGTATCTTCAGCATAATTTCGGCAGGTTTCTCTATTGTGAGAGAGTTGGAAGTTTCACCTACAGCTTTATCCTTCTATGGGGTCTCTTTCTCATAGTTTTTGTTCCTTGTCTGAAACAAAGTCGAAGATCGAACCATGTTGATATAGTTAGGGTCAGGGGCAGTTTGAGTGCCCCCTGCTACATTAGAAGCTGAAGCAGAGTTTTGTCCTTGGGGAAAAGGATCCTTCAGGACAGCCGGTTGTTGAGCTTTAAGCAGCTTCTGGGCTTGATCCATAAGGGGACAAAGGTGAGTAAGGTGGTCCTCTTGGCACAAATTACAAGGGAACTTGACCTTCTTCTTTTCTTTTTTGCCCCCATCAGCATTGTTCGCGGGCTTTGGCTTGTTTTGGTTTACCTCTCCCTTTTTACCCTTCTTTTTCTTCCCACCGGGCTGCTGATTGCCCTTCTGAGAGGTTTGCACAAAGACATTTGCATTCTGGGGAGAGGGGAAAGCCTTTGCTACTTTCGCTGTAGAATTTTTGATAGACAACTGGTGAAGTTGCTTAGTTAAATACTCTACGGTGGGAGAGTTAACAGACCCAACCACACCATCGGCATGGGGTCCAGGCTTAGGCTTCTCCACTTCGTGCGAAGGCCTCGGTGCCTCAGGGATGATATCATACAAGATCCCAGACTGTGAATAAATCAAGTCTAACTGCTGGGCCCTGAGTATGGCTTCTTCTTCATTCGTTACTCCTAATGTGGAAACATCCTTAGATATGTATGGAAACAGTTATTTAAGGAACCATTCTAATAGAAACTCAGGAGGAATGGTGGCTTTGATAAGGCTCTTTTGCCTCCTCCACTATTAGATATGATCTGAGATGTGGGTAGCCCTGTTTTGTCTAAAGGTAGACAACAAGTCCAATCCAAAATTGTATCGAACCGGAAGCTGAAAGTGGCTAAGGAAAGCACTAGCCAAATCCCAGAAACTACTAAAGGCATCAGAAGGCAATTCAATATACCATTTTGTCGCCGTACCTGTCAAGGTCCTCTGGAATAGCCTCAACCTAATTGAATCCTCATTCAACGAATTGGAAGAACACCATAAGTGAAAAGTGGTGGCATGTGCCCCAGGATCTTCACCAGTTTTTCCTTCGAACTTAGGGATGTCCGATGGTAACTTGGTGGGAACAGGTGGCCACAAGGGGTGATGCCTCAACGGGTCATTCATCAATTTTGACAAGTTTGGAAAGTTTAAAGTTTCCAAAAAAGGAAGTTTGGGCCTAACCGGGGCACTAGATGTGCCATCTTGGGGATTAGAGGGACCTGCCCCCGAATGCCCATGGAAAAAAGTGGGGTTTCCCCCAGCCACCGGTTATGAAGTGGGAAGGTTGCTTTGAAATGGATTCCATATGTAAGCCACAGGATTGTGTGTGGGAAGTGCAGTGTAAGAGGTTCAGGTCATCCCCATAGAAATAGGAGACTAAAAAACAAAAGTAGGTATCCCTCCGCTAAATAGCAAAAAGGGAGAGCTCGTGTATGGGACTGAAATAGGGGTTTGGAAGCTTTTCCCATAAGAGGTGTTGCTCCCAAAATGCACTCCTACATATGAAGGAGATGGACCTACGTATGGATTGGATGGGGGGATGTGCCCCCCATTCCAAGGAAATCCTTGGACAAATGCCGAGGATCCTACTGGACCACTTTGGGTAGTGTAAGGGAAGGAAGAAGGAATAGTAGGTATACTGGGGATCCCAGTAACCATGTCACCAAAAGTACCTCCTATGTTGGAGTGAACCGGTGGTTGAACCACCCAGCTCGCTGGAGTCAAAGGTGTAGAAGGAAAACTAGATCTAGGGGCACTAACCGGGGGAGGTAGTACCCCTTCAACCAGAAGGGTTGAGGTGAACACAAAAGGACTTTCTTCCGCAGAATACATGACTCTACCCACATGTACACCTAGCACTGGTGAATCAAATGGTCTAACCTGCACGATCACAGGATCGTTTAAATCAGTCAAGGGGGAGTTAAAATTTCTTGCAAACTCGTCAATCTACAATTCTTCTATCTCAACTGTGTCAAGATTGAAACGGTTAGCAATGAGTTATAGTTCACCAAGAACTTCACTTATTCCTACAGGTTCAAATGAACCATCTGTGTCTAATCTCCGCCTTTGAGGTAAAGGTGGAGGCTCCAATGCAGTGATAGGAGGAAGGTTTCTCAACCTTCTTGACCTTCTAACAGGTTGGTCCTCCAGAATTAAAAAATTGACAAATCACACCCTAAGGCCAACTAAACACAGGCAAAACCACAGAGCATAGACTATAAAACTCCTAAAGTCTCAAGCAATCAAACCAGGGTAAAATATATACTTTCCCAAAGAAAGTTGATGAACGATTACTTTGCATCCTTGAAGTGGTTGTTAGGCACAAGCGGAGGAATCACCCACCGCCCTCCTACACTTTCAACAAGGGTTACCTTCCAAGCCCGTTCAAGGTGAACCAGAAATAACCTTTCGGTTTACCTAGGTATGAACCCTAAAAGACAAGAGACTAAAGGCTACCTTGTCAATATCAATAGTCTGGGGGGACAGTCGCAAGCCAAACTCGTATGCATGGGTAGGGTAGCTGAGCCTGAAACTCTGTCTAGGATAGAATCCCATATGCGTAAAAGTCCTGAGTTACGCTTTGACAAGGATTCAGAGGGTTATCTCCTCTATCCAAGCCTCCACGGGACCTAGTGCTTAGCTCCCGTTTGAGAGGAGCTTCCCAGATACAGTCAATAAAGTCAAGGATTTACCTAAAGAAAGTTCCACTACGTCTGAGTTTTATAACTTGTGAGAAGTTTACACTTCCTAGCCCACAAGTCTAGCCTAAGCTAGTAGGTGAAAGGCCCCTAAAAAACAAAACTTACTAGTAAATTTTAATTTATGCGTTCATTTTAAAGGGCTATTCTTTACTCAAGAGGAAATGGAGTGGTATACTGTATGGTGTTTTGACTCAAATAAGAAATAAATGAAAGTAAAGGTGTATTCAAAGAAAAATTACCATTATAAAAACAAACTTCTTTTTATTTTCTTGCAAATATATATTGATGAATTGAAAGCAACAATGAAAGAAACTAAGCCTATATTTTTGTAGTTTTTGAGATAATATTTTCAAATTGAAATGAACACTACTTTATACAAAAAAAAAATGCAAAAGCTTAACTGTGTTTTCTTTTCACTTTTAAAAATACTCAAAATTCTACTATGCATTTACAATGCACTGTGCTTGAGCAAACTTGAAACTTATAAACTGTATAAAAGAAACAAACTGAAGCAAACAAGCTGACAGAACCAACAGACCACCAACAAAGGAAGGCTAGGAACCCTAGCTTGGGTGCAAACAATGACAAAAATCACTGCAGACTTACAAAGGCAAGTGATAACCAGCTATTGTCAAAAGACAGACTGGAAAAAACAGAGCCCAAGGCCCTGATCACTGATCTGGACCAAGACACTTTAACCTATAACCCAAACATGCCAAAATACTTCAGGATGCAAACAGTAAATAATCCAAGCAAAAGGGACTCAAGGGATTTCGAAAAAGCACAAAGTGTAATCACCCAAAGTGTTCAAACAAGCAACACAGCATTCATAAGGAAAATCCACTCAGAAAATAGGGATTATAGAAAGAAAAGAACAAGCAAACTTTGACTTAAAAATCCCTATTTCCAGTAGTATTCGTGGCTGTCTATAAGAGAAACTTGCGAATGATTCGCAACTATCTCGTATTACAACCTGCAAATGCAAACCTATATTCACGACTATCTAGGAGGACAAATCGCAAATGGGTATAACATTTTTCTAACAAACCAAGAAAAACCAAATACTTTCAAATGCTGAGGCAAATAAGAACCAGGATAAAAGATCACACACAGACTTACAAGCAAAGACTGGTCAGGGGGACAGAAACAACCTACAGCAGTCTAGGCTCCCCAGCGGAGTCGCCAATTCTGTTATACAGGATTACACACCTAAATAACCATAGGTCTGGGGTTACCAACATACTCAATCAACTTGCAAACAATTGACTCTAAAGTGCAGTAAAGGAAATAGGAGGATTAGAAAGACTTACTTGATAAACGAAGGTCGATCCTTGTTAGTCCTCTTCCGCTCTGCTTCACCTTCAAAGTCTTCAAGGTTGCTCCTCTTTCACCTGTCAAGAGTTAATCTTCCAGATACAAGATGATTCATATATATAAGCAGGTTAGATAAATCACATATAAGATGCATAAACATAAACATTTATCAAACCAAGATACATAAAACACATATGGAAGAAGGATTCTCTTTATTATCAATAATGGAAAGAGTTCAGATTACAACCCAACGCCTGAGACAAGGACTCCTCTGCAACCAAAGGATTCTGAGTTCCACTGCTCCAAATACTTCTGTATAAAATCCACCAGCATAACTTTTCTCTCCAAGTGTATCTAACCAACACCCTCCCCAAGGCCTGTATTTATATGGAGGAAATAAGGCGGTTTCGCAGGTTGAGGAGGTTGAGACAGTTAAGATAATTAAGATAACAATGCTTAACTAATCTTAGATCAGCGCGTATTTTTATGTTTAACTTTTCAGGGACATATTCACGGGTGTGTAGAAGGACAACCCACGAATGATTCGCGACTTGCTACAAGGGCAACCCACGAATACATCCATTCGCGACTTGCTATAAGGGACACTCGCGAATGACTCACGAGTTGCATAAAAGGAGAGTCGCGAATACAAGTCAACATAGTAAAATGGAAAAGTAATCAACTAGATGGAGGAAGTATGTATTATGCCATAAGCCAATCTATAGTGTTTTGGGCAAACCTATATCTATAAATGTCCTTTTGTGTGCCAACATGAGGGATGTCGGCACTCGGACGGAGAGGTGCCATTCAGGTGTATAACAGTATTGATCCAGATCGAGTGATGATCCAGATCCAGTGATGATGTCCAATGATGATCTAGATCCAAAGATGAAGATGACTTTAAGACTAAGAAGACTTGAAGATACTAATGACGAGATAATACAGAGAAGAAGACTTGTACGGATAAATTATGTCGAGAGAATACCTTCCTAGTTAAGAGGGAGTGTTGATGTAATTGTAACTTCGGAATGTATTCACTTGTATTTCTTATCTATTGTAACCCGATGTTTATTCTGGGATGTAATTGAGTCATGTCATACCCCGATGTTTATTCCGGGAAGTTTCTATAATGTGAAATTCATGTCAAGTCATTGTGGGTAACCCTCCTATTGGTCAAGGGTTAAAGTCCCCACAGTTATGGGGCTCTTGGGTTATTAGACTATCCTAGAGAATTCGACCCTAGTTTAGTCATTATAAGTTGGAGAAATAGTCCCCACCATTGTGTTACCCTCCTATTGCTCGAAGGAGGAAAATTCCCCACAAGTTGTGGGGCACTAGGGTTATTAGACACTCTTAGAGATGTCGGCTCTAGTAAGTAATTGTTAAGTGAGGCCAACATGATGGAGTGGGTTCCAAGTGAACGAAAGAATATAAATATAGAGTGATTCTCTCTATTTATCACACACACACACACACTCACTCATTAGGGCGCATGAGTGAGAGAGGAGAAGCTCTCTCAGTGTGAGAGAGAGATACTGCTGCTGTCATGAGATCATCTTATTGTTTTCCAGTTTTACCTTTGGTGCTAATTATATCTCTGAGGAAGTTGCAGGGTTTTCTCCTTTATGGTTTCCCCGAGGAAAATTCTTTGTGTCTCTTGTCTCTTTTGTTGTGCTTGTGTTTTATTGCTGTGCATGTCATTCTCTCAGTTAAAGATCCTAAGATCAAAATGGTAGCTTGAATGATAAAATTCTAACATGTTGGGGATGGTATTCCTGTTGTTGTGAATGCACAGGGAGATCATCAAGGTAGGGCTCCATGATGTCCTTAATTCTGTGAAACACATAGGACATGGCATGATGGAATGTGGCCCCAACATTCTTAAGACTGAAGGGTAACTTCCTGTAGGCAAAGGTTCCCCACAGGCATATAAATGTCGTCTTATGCTGATCAGTGGGCAATATCTCAATCTGATTGTAGACGGAAAATCCATCCATAAATGAGAAGATGACACTCCCAGCACAGTTATCGATAATCTAATCGATATGTGGAGTCAGAAAGTTGTCCTTAGGACAAGCTTTATTCATATCTCGGAAATCGATGCAGACTCAAATAGTTCCCTGTTTTTTATTCATAGGAACAATATTCGATACCCATTACGTTAGGGGTACAGGATAGATGAACGCTGGCTTCATAATTTTTTCGACTTCAACTTTGATAGATGCAGCCTTTCGCAGATGGACTTGTCTCATTTTCTGCCTAACCAGTCTGGTTGTAGGATAGGTTTTGATCTCATGGACTACATTAGATGGATCTATCCCAGGCATTTCTTCGTAAGACTTGGAAAAATGTCTCAGAATTATTTAAAAAGTGCTCTATACTCTTCAATTTCATCTATTGAACAGTTCTTCCCTATGTGAACATGTTCAACAGTTCCAAGCTTGACTGATCTGTTGAGTGGAGCCATTTTGGTAATGTTGCATAAATTTCCTTCAGCCTCATAATCTTGCAACAAGATAGGTGTTTATGGGGCATCAACAATATCAATACCCAAGAGAGATACAAAATCATTATCTGTCGAACTAGTATTGGGGAGGAACAAGGATCGGTGATGGTCATCCTCCCATATTGATTCATTTGCATTCATAATCTCTATGATGGACTCGTCGGAGGGAAAAGTCTGGGAGAGATAACCCAGAACAAGAAGTGAAGGTTCTAACTAGTAGGGCAAGTGATAAGGATATGAAGCCACAATATGAATCTCATCTGTATGAGAATCGAAAATGAATTGGATAACATCATAAATTGCTTCATGCGGGATGGGGGAGGATGTCTCAACAACTTTCTTACCCTTAGGATCATAGCTGAATGAAGATATCATATTAATGGTTGATTTTTCTGTGCTAGAAGGGGCTGATGGAAACACACCCATAAGGGCGGAGTCTTTCAACATCCCTACCCCAATCGACTGGTAAGGAGGAGGGGACTAACCTAGAAAAGGGATGTTATTTGCCATAGGGGTAGTAACATCCAGCGTACAAAAATCAAGTTGATCAATAATCACAATTCTTCTCAAATGCGAAAATTGGAGGGTTCAAAATACCGTCGAAGCGACAGCTGACATAGTGTAAAACCAATTTTTTCCTAAGAGAAGATTGTAGTCTAACGGGGCATCGACTACTTCCACCTGAATGGAAACAATTTCCCCCCCTAGCTCTACTGAAAGGGTTACATGAGGCCATGGGGCTGGAAACCTCTCCCATCAAAGGATTTTAGGGTTGTCGGTGATTTTACAAGCTCGAGAGAGCCAATGGATTTCCAACAGGACAGGGACAAAAAAGAGGTTGAAGCACCTTCATCTAGAACAATCCTAAAGACCTTTTTCCCAACTACTCTTGTTACGATTTGAAAATCCAATTGGTGAGGTAATCTAGGTTTGAGGTTCTCCGAATTGAAATCAATCATATTCGTGTCACCCAGGTCCATGGCTCCTAAGGTGGTCAATAAGTTTTTGCGTTGTGTAGGACAACTTTGGAGCACTTCTAAGGTAGATATTGCACATGGTTCCTGAGCAAGGTATTCTACAACATTATAGAACTATGTAGCTCGAGCATTAGGATTGAAAATGACCTTTCTAAGAGTACTCTTGGGCAAACATAAAATCATGTCGAGATTAGGCTTCTCGATTGTTAGGGGAACAGTAGACGAGGATGCGAGAGAACCAGTAGAAGGAGCTTTATCTAGATAAGGTTTCTCAATTTTATTCTCCTCAGGTTTTCCATATGACTAACTTCAAGTTGCTATATTAATAGTTTTCACTGACATCATTCAAATTTCCTATGTAGAACTATAATTTCCCTGGTTAGACATGTGGTCTACTAGTTGTTGCTGAGAAGGAAAAGGATCAGTAGGACTGCCGATGCGGGGATACTTCTTAAAATTTTATTAATTTCATCACGACAGGGACACTCCTTCGTGAAATGGTCACTACCACACAATAGCCAAGGATATTTGGCTTTCCTTTTTCCTTCGTTTTCATTCTTTGGGGCCGTAGGTTTTGGATTTTCCTGTTGGTTTCCGGGTTTCTTGTTTTTAACTTTTCCTTTTTTCTTACTACCGGATGATTGTGTACTTTGAACAGCATTCACCTCGGCAAAAACCGTAGGATTGGAAGAAGTAGTAGTGGAAGGACTAGGTTGTTTAGCATCTTTTACTACTGACGGAGGATGGATTGAACCGATAACCCCATCAACAAGATTTTCTGCATGTGGCTTAACCGGTTCAGTGTTGGGATGAGGAGCTTGCGGAATAAGGTCATACAAAGTTCCAGACTAGTAATACACCAAGTCTAGATACTAGGCACGACTAATGGTCCGCTCTTCAGTGACAACACCCCCCATAGCCACATCTCAGGAAATGGGTAGCAACAAAGACTTCATAAACCAATCAGCTAAGAGTTGGTCGAGGAAAGGAGCTTTAATGAGTCTTCTTCGTCTTCTCCACTCATGAATATGATCTGAAATATGTGTGGAGGTATTTTTACATAGAGAGGTCAAAATTTCAGTACCCATTTCATAACGAATAGGTAGCTAAAAGTGTGTGACAAAAATAGTTGCCAAAGCACTAAACTCCATAAACGAATGTCGTGGAAGTTCAATATACCACTTCGCAGTCGTACCTGTCAAATTTCACTGGAAGAGTCTCAATTGAATAGAGTCATCCATCAAGGAATTTGACGAACACCATAAATGGAAATTCATAACATGATTCTTGGGATCATCTCCTTGCTTACCATCAAATTTTGGAATATCCGAGGGTAACTTGAATGGAATAGGAGGCCATGAAGAATTGTGTTGGATGGGGTTATTGATCAACTTGGACAAATCGGGCAAGTCCAAACTTGCTACGAAAATTAACTGATGATTCGGTTCAACATACTAGTAATATTGATAAGGGATGTAACCACCAGTAGGACCGTAAGTGGACTGATACACAGGCTACTAAAAATGTTGGTGAGACGATGAACCTCCGGAAGATGGGCCTCCAGGGTTAGGGCCGCCAGGACCACCAGGTCCACTCGGAGGATTAGGAGGAGGACCGCTAGGACCTTCGAGACCACCAGAACCTCCAAGACCACCAGAAGGAGGACCACCAAGACCCCTAGGACCACCAAGACCCTCAGGACCACCAGAACCCCTGGGACTACCAAGAGGAGGGCCACCAAGCCCCCCAGGGGGAGGAACTCCATAAGGTGGCCCTTTGGGACCTCCAATATCACCAAGACCTGGAGGGGGAGGACCCCCATAAGGTGCCCCTCCAGCACCTCTAGCCGTATGAATAGGTATTCCTCCCAATGCTATCATGTAGGACCAGTTGGGTTGCCCCCATGGAGTAAAAGTATTTCCAGGATATGGAATTCCAATGTATGACATGCCTGTAGGGGTAGGCTGGTAATTGAAATTTCCTATAGCTACTTGATTTGCTGGGTGACCATAACCCCAAGAAGCTTCATTAACAACAGGTTTTTCCCCTAAGGGTTGACTTAAACTCAAAGGAGGGTTAACTATATTCATAGGAGGAACATAAATTGTGGATGTGCATGCATTAGAGGCATGTCTATTATGAGTAACAACTCCACTAGAAGGTAACATAGATCATGTTGAGGGTTTCCCCCCAGATCTATAAGGTATTGATACAACTGGATTTGAAGGCTGCCCCCCATCCATAGAAGACCTAGGAGGACTAGAAACAAACCTAACATTTGCAACCGTAGGGTCAGAAGTTTGACCTAGGTGTTGTGAAGTCTCAACAGGATCAATAGGTTTCATAGAATAAGCCAGTGAAGGATATCTGGCTGGCCAAGGGTCTTTATTACAGGGAAGAAGAGCCAACATAGGTTCTTTATGAGGGATTGGGGTTGCTAAGATAGTATCTAGTCTCTGCATTCTCTTTTGAAAATCTTGTGCATGGTCAATAGCTAACTGAATTTGTCTATACTCCTATTCACTTGGTGAAGAATGTTCAGGAGATGGCCTATGTACTCCAAATGAAGCAATGGCATATCCCATAGAATTTCCCCAAAATGGAGCATCTGGACCATAATCTGGATGAACAGGACTATCAACATGACCTTCCATAGGACCATAGAAAGAAGTGTCACCCACAGGATGTTGTTGGACCAAGGGAGTAACGTAAGAGGTGAATTGGTCTCTGCCTTCTACAACTAGGTTCTCTTCCACATGGGAAGTAGCTGTAGCTTCTTGGTTAGTAGCTTCCATTAGACCTTCTCCTGTGATGGGAGGAAAGTCAGGTGGCAAGCCCTGTGTTCTTCTGGACCATCTCAAATGAAACTCAACTAGATTGCACAGTCTCTAATATAACCTAGGGTTTCAAAAGCTAAGAAAAACACACCAAAAAAATTTCTCCTACTCAATCTATAGGCTGACAAGCAAATTCAAATGATAGGATGAGCTCAAATGGTTGGTCTCTCACTAGGATTGTCAAGTAGGTGTAACTCGCAATATACCACAAGGGTATGTGCGTAGTAATCTCCCTGAATGCTATTTTTGATGTATTGCTCCACACAAGACGGCTAAAGGGATTTTCTCAGATAGATAGGGTATCCTAGTGGGGTCTCCCGATATACTCAAGGTACGTGGGAGGTCAAATCGGTAGTAGTGTTGTATAATACACAACCATTCACAAGGGGCCTTCCGATATACAATCGAGTATGTGAAGTTCCTTTCTATATACCTCAAGGGTACATGAAAGGCCTTTCAATATACCGATTGTACATTGAAGAACTGCGTGAATCCTAGGATGTAGTGTGGACAAATAACGACAACTCCTACATTTAATGACATCCAAACACATCTCTAACCTAGAACTCAAATTTCTATACAAATTTTAAGCCTATAACTATCGTTAATTTTAAAGTGGACAGTTAGGTGAATGCATGAGGTTTTGACAGAAAATTAAAACCATGCAAATATGAAAATGCAAGTTCATTCACTTTACCATTCAGTATGCCTAATTATGGGAAGGAGAGATAATTTTTTCTTTTTCAATTTTGCTTTAAAACCAACAAATTCCCCAAACAACTATACTAGAAAATTCTTTTTCCGAGCATACAACCAAACGACACTTCTTCAAATCAATTCTTTTTGAAAGCAAATAGGTAGGGTAAGATCTCTTTTCAACAAAAAAGAAAGACAAACAACACTCAAATATGCATATGCAGGCTATTTTTTCTAACTTAAACTATCGATATTTTTCTTTTTGATGAGATAATGATGTAAAAGAGACAAAAGAACAAAGGAATCCTGAAAGCTTGCGAGGCTAATTAGAGATCTAGTGACTTAGGCCCAATAAAACAATAACCTAATCTCAACAAATTTTCTTTTTTAGAGAGAAAAGAAGTCTTTCTCAAGCTTAATGAAAAAATAGAACCAAGCAAACTGACCAAGGTAGTCTTTCTTTTCGATACTATCCAATTACAGGCATAGATCTAACTTAACCTAAATCTTCCAAAAAGCTCCTTTAAGAAAAATCAAACCTACAAGCAGTAATGAATTAAGAAACTAACCTAGTTTTTTTATTTTGACAAACAAGCAATTTCCACATAAAAATCTCACATTTCAATCACTCAGGCAATTGCAAACAAGTCTGGACAGAAGCAACTGATCACACGAAAAATCCAAAAATCACAAATATTTGCAAAATTTGAAACAAATCAAGGTCTAGGACATGCATACCTGGCACCGTGTCAAAGGAGTAACTGACAAAGTGGTTTTGAAGAAGAAACACTTCTTTCACACTAAACTCAGGTGGTGGAACCACCTATTGCTAACTGGATTCAGGCGGTGGCACCGCTTCTTGCCTCAAGCACATGTGTGGTTCCCTGTAACAAGCCAGAACATAAGGAGAGCAAAAAATCAAGTTAAAAAATGCAAAAAAATTACAAAAAATGATGAATCAACAATAATATAGAGCATAAAAAGTCAAGGTGACTCAGATTCGAAGAGATCTGAACATTTAAAACCAAAACTACACTAAATTAGATGTATATCTGATTGAAAATACTGAAGGTTGGAGCTTGGATTCGGACAAGAGATGGTTCAGAAACTGAGGAATATCAAACCAAATGTTTATGATTAGATCAGAAGAATATTTCCCCAGTGGAGTCACCAAATTTGTTATCAGGAATATAGCACCTTCTACAAACAGAAGTTGTTCCTCTGGTCTGAATGCTTCAGATCCAGAACAAATGAGTGAACAACTAGGTTGAGGACTTTCCATGAACATTATAAATTCCTGGAATACAACCTTTGATTAAATACCTGTAGACATATAAAAACACATCAAACATGAAACAACATCAAAGATACCAGAAAACTATCTATAAATCCATATTAGTGACTAAGGAATCCAATAATATATATGTGAGATCAACACAATAGATATATGGGAAGGACATCAACTTTTCATTAAAATATAAATGAAAGAGCTTAAAACCATTTTTCCTTAGTGTAAATGCACCCCTTCACAATACTACCACCTCATCCCCAATAACTCCAACTTGCTCCTCTATGCTCTCTAATGGATTAGGTCAAGATGTTAATTCAGCAGCATAACTGTACTTCTTTCTTCTCTCTCCCAACCATGGAGTATGAGCTTGTATTTATAGGGCTCAAAGGGATAGGAATGGTTGAGAAATTGGTGGGTGAGGTGGCCATGAGATCCTCAAAGGATGCATTTTGAGCTCAACTGACCTAGGTGAGTAGGGATAAGGTTAGACACGAGTCTCTTCTTCTAGAAGCTTCATGAAACCTCTTTTTTATCACCTTTTACCAAGGGCACCGCTTATACTCCTTTATGACAGAGCAGTGAAGGATGAGAACCATGCCAACAACAAAGGTTAAAGGTGGTGGCACCGTCTAGTTTCCACATGACTTGGGTGGTGCTGCATAAGGTACTGCTTATTTGTTTGAGGGTAAGAGTGGTGCTGAAATTTTGTATGTTAAAACCAACACCTAGAGCATGCTTCACTTCAAGTTTGAGATTTTAGGGAAAATATCTGTGTTAGGGATCTTATCACATGCTGGTGATAGATTTTGAGTGTAACATAGGGTTCTTATGTCCTTGCAGTGGTCTTCTTCCCAATATTTCAAACTTATAATCCCCCCCATGGCTCATAGTTAGATTAACCATCCACCTCCCTTAATCATATTTCAATCAAACAATATTATGATTAGTATCCTTCATATACTTTTCAACATGAATTTCACCTGTAAGAAAATATAGATTAATCACATTGTAATCATTTATAAGATTAGTAAATAATTTTCACCAATATACTTTTCCTGCAAAGATTCCTTTCAACCAGGAAAAGTGAAATACCACAAGGATATTGTAGCAAGATAGTTTCAGTAAGATCACAAGGATATATATATTCAACAATATCACCTAGAAGGTTTTTTTTTATTTTAAAAAATATACTTGTATCAAATTATACATGATTAGTATCGTATATAAAAGGATACATGAAGTGCATCTGCAACAAGGTACTTGAATCATACTTTAATCAGCCACACAGTTAGTACATATTTTTCAACAAAGATACATGCAATACCACTAAGATACTACCAAGATACCTTCAATAAGGACACATTAAATGTCACCCAAACCTTAGCAAAATACCTTTCAACAAATATTACAAAGGTCACATGAACAATATGCGCTTTAATGTAACAGGCACACCAAATTATATGCAACAGTTCCAATATAACTAAGGAACCAAAGGCCATAGCAACTAGTATTTTAAACCTACTACTTTTTGTATCAACACAAGTATAAGTCTTCTTTGGAGAGCTATCAAAAATACATTGTACTTTAAGTAATAGAAATTAGTATCGATCTCTGACAAACCAACATCAATCATACAACAATCATCATGCATACATCATCCATACAAAAATAGGCCCATCACCAACTCATAATCCTCAACCATATATTAATCATATATTGATCATATAGCAATCATACAATAATATCGACCAGTGAACTAATCAAACCAGCTGTGAGGTTGGGGATGTGTTCTCTTTAGGTAAAACATTCAAAAAAGAAAGAAGTATTCCCCAAAGCTCTACATATACACTAACATACATGTAAATCAATTGTACCACAAGAAGCATTTCAATATTAATTAATTTTGTGCATACTCAGGAAAATCCTTCAAGATCAGCCTTACATATGAATGCAATCTATGTAGAGGTATTAGGACTTTGCCCCCTCATTTATGAATTACTCAATATACGATGCATGCACATTCATATGTATTTCCTATGCATACCCAACACACAATATGAAAACATAATCCTTGCAATCATCCATCACTAATTATGCCATGCATAATGCTTAATCATTTACCAATTAATTCAATATATAGTAAGTGAGGCAATGCACAATGGACAAGCATCGACCAATCAAGTCACTAAAAAGTAAGGAGGCAATGCACCATGGACAAGCATTGACCAATCAAATTATCGGTTAGTAAAAGAGGCAATGCAAAGTGAGCATGCAATGACTAATCAATCTACTGAACATTAGACATGCAACATTAATTAACTTTAAATCTTACAATAAACTGATATTTAATCTCTTTAGTCTTTTATTCTTGTTTAGGGTTTAAGTTTTTGGTTCAAGAATCACACTTTGGTTGTAAAAGTATTGAGGATGTGATGTGTTGGTTATAAGAACTTTGTTAGGGCATCACCAAACTCTTTCATATCATATAAAACATAATTAAATTGCATAAAACAATGTCATAATTCCATGGAAAGGCCCAAACATCCCTAGGGTTGTAGCCTAAACTCTGATACCACTTGTAACATACCCAACCCTAGATAACACACCAAGGTCGGGTAAATGGGATCTTTAATAAATGGGGTGGATGAAAATATGATAATTATAGTGGGATAACACTTTTAAAGTTCAAGCTAACATGTCTAGCAAATTAAAACTTTTAAAACTTTCAACCATTAAGGAAAGAATACCTTTCTAATGCAACCTGGATCCCCAATCTATATGCAGTGTATCATAATGACACATGGATACATTCAAACTAGAACCATTATACATGATGCCTAGTATCATTACACATATGGGAATCCTCCTGTATCCATATAACCAAATAAATAATTCAAACCTACATTCCTTCATGGAACTCCATTTTCTACCATAAACATTCAGAAAGTTGTACTTTCTAAAGAGATAGGATTTAAACAACTACCATAAGCATATCTATAATAGTTATTCCATACTTCCAATCCCAAATTGAATATGATATGGTACATCCATACATGGCCATATGGTCTTCCCTACATATCAATTCATCTAATGAATTTAAATGACATGCACAACTAGCCTCTACACTTCACATTAAATCGACATCATTAAATTTCTAAGAATCAGATTTACATACTAAAATATATCAGATCTAATAACACATTGAGTATAGTCACAAAAGGGGGAAAATGGATAGAATGGACTTAACATCGTGATATGGACCTAAAATACATGTTGTTCACTCTGACATCAACACTTTTTTTTTTGCATATATATGTGACTTTCCTATTGATAACTCGTGTATCATACGTGAGTTGCATGCATACAACCCGCATATTCCTCCCAAGAGTTGCATATGTGAGTTCTTGTGTACCATACGCAGGTGTCCTTTCTTACACTCGTGTATTCCATTAAAACTTGTTAAAAATAAAAAATAAAAAAATCAATTAATCACAAGGCAGTTGGGGTCAATTTGGAAACCACCCCAACTCCCTTAACCACCCTAACCATGTAACTCTTCCTCCCAATGGACAATAAAAAGAGGAGAAGGGATAGAGGAGACTCGGGGACCTTTTTCAGACAAGGTTATTGTTATACCAAAATCCTGTCACCATCAAGTGATAAGACCTTTGAGATACCTACTTGCCCTGAATCCCAGCTTCTGGAGTGAAGACTAAATGGCTTTTTATCAGTCTATCATACAAATTCCCAGCACTGCGCATGCCCCTTTGTCCAGGAGCGGTACCCCTACTCGCACCGCATTTCATCAGTTGTACACAAGCGGTGCCATCGCCCATTTCCCTTGGTCCATAGGTGGTTTTTACCAGAACCGTTATGTCATAGAAGGAGAAGTGCGGTACCCTGGGTAAAAAAGGAAAAAGAGAAGCTTCTCGAGGCTTCTAGCTGATGATAATCCTCAAGATATCCCTTATCCTTACTAATGTGGGTTAGTTGAGCTCGAGATCCCTCATCCTAGGATATTAGAGGCCACCTCAACCACTAATTTCTCAACCATCTCTATCCATTAAAGCCCTATAAATATGAGCTCATAGCCATGGTTGAGGGGAGAACATTGGAGGTATTGTTATGCTGTTGGATTGATTCTTGCCCCAAGATCATTTGGAGAGAACATAGAGAGCTAGAGTCAGAGATTTTGGGGATGAAGAGTTGGTTTCATGGATATGATGTCAACACTAAGGCTTGGTTGTAAACTTCTTCATATTTCTAATGCAAGTTGATTTTATGTCCCATATATATTGTTGATGTTTGATTTCAGATATATATTGCTAGATTCCTTAGTCACTAGCATAGATTAGTAGATCATATTCTGGTTGCTTTGATCTGTTTCATGTTGAACTCTTTTGCAGGTACACAGGTGAACTATCAAAGCCGTGTATTCCAGACATCCACAGCATCTAGGGAGAGTTATCAGCCTCTGTGATCTATTTGTTCTAGATTTGAACCATTCAGACCAGCGGAACACCTTGCTGTCCGCAGGAGGTGAAATATTCTGATCAACAAATCTGGCAACTCCACTGGGGACTAGTTGTATTCAATTGTTCTGATCGTCCTCAGTCTACAACTCTTGTCTGAATCTAGGCTCCATTTTCTTCAACTCTTTCAGTCAAATCTACTTTCTGATTTGTATTATTTGGGTTTGAAATTTCTAGATCTGTTAAGATCTGAGTCATTTCAGTTTTTTATGCTCTATTACCACTTTCAATTCAACAGTATTCACCTTGATCTAGTCTTTTTTTATTTGATCCATTATTCTCTTTCTTGTTTTGGCCATATACGGGGAACCGTAGCAATTCTTTGTACGAGGAGCGGTGCCACTGCCTGGACATAGTGAGCAGTAAGCGGTGCCACCGCCTGTATCTGGTTTGCGAGGAGCAGTGCTACTTTGGAAATGCTCTTACAACACCTACGAAGCGCGGTACCAGGTAGGCATTAGTCCAAAACTCTTTTTCCTCTTTTTCTTTGTAAAAAATTGGAATTTTCATTACTTTCAGTTCTGTTATCAGGCTTGTGTTATTGAATCTGATGTGTGTGGCTTGCTTCCTTGATTGTTTAAGATTCATTTTGAGTGGAATTTCAAAAATTTGTTTAGTCTTTTTTATTGTTCATCTGCTTCTTGCTTGTTGGTTGTGCTTAAAGAAGGATTTCTTGTTTTCTGAAAGTTAGGGTGTTCATTGAACTCTCTTTTCGTTGCATATACTGAAAGAAGAACACTAGATTAGCTTCTAGATTTCATTTATTGCTTGCATAGTAAACTTCTTTTTCTTCCATTCAAAAAAGAAAAGTTTTGCTTGAGATTAGGACATCATATTTGAGCATTGGATTTGGGTTTTCTGATTGGCTTCATAAGCTTTCAGGACCTTTATGATCTTTCATCTCTCATGCATATAGGACTATCTCGATCAAAATATTAAAAAAAATGGTATTTTTAAGTTAGATTTTCTTATGTTTTTAAGAAATTTCAAAAGTTAGAGTGCATTGGCATATAGGTGTGCTTGGTGTTGCTCTTTTAGGAAAAGAGATTCTCACCCTTCCCATTTGCTTTCGAAAAGAATAATTTGGTTTGTAAAATTGTTTGCTTGTCTTTGATGTGGTGTTCATGACTGTTGATTGGAATGATTTTTGGTTTTGAAACAAAAAGAAAAAACTCTCTTCCCTCCCATAAGTAGGAATATTGAACGGTAAAGTGAACATTTGCACAAGCATATTGCATGGTTTTACTTTTCTGTTAGAACATCATGCATTCAACTAACTGTACAAGTTAAAATTAACGATAGTTGTAGGTTAAAATTTACGTAGTAACTTGAGTGATAGGTTAGAGACGTGTTCGGGTGTCGTAAGACGTAGGAGCTATCATTATTTGTCAGCATTACATTCTGGGACTCGCGCGGTTCTTCCACATACCGTGGGTATATCGAGTGGCCTTTCATGTGCCCTTGAGGTATATAGAAAGGTACTTCATGTACTCGATTGTATATCGGAAAGTCCCTTGTGTATGGTTATGCATTAGACAGCACTACTACCGATTCGAGCTCCCACGTACTTTGAGTATATCGAGAGACCCCACTAGGGTACCTTATCTATCTGAGAAAAGCCCTTTGGCCATATTGTTTGGATCCATACACCGAAAAAAAAATTCGAGGAGATTACTACACATGTACCCTCGAGGTATATCACGAGTGGCACCTGCTTGACAATGCTAGTGAGAGACCTGACTTTTGAACTCCTCCTGTCATTTTAAGTCTGCTTGTTTTAACCTATAGTTTGAGTAGGGAAGTCTTTTGGTGTGTTTTTTCTAGATTTTTAGACCCTAGGTTAGATAGGAACTGTACACACTAGCTGAGTTAAGAAAATCCAGGAGAGTACAAGGCTTGCCACCCAATTTTACTTCTATTTCAAAAGAAAATCCAATGGAATATATCGACCAAGGAGTTGCTACCACCTCCCAAGTGGGAGATAATGTGGTGGTGGAAAGTGGAGTACCATATTATTCACACTCGCTCCCCTTGGTCCAATATCCTTCCCGAGAAGATTCATCGTTCCATCCTCCCATAGAAGTTCATGTTGATGATACCCCTCCAGATTTTGTCCTAATGCTCCCTTTTGGGAAACACCCATTGGACAGGCCATTTCCTCATTTGGCACCCGTGTAAGTTCTACTAAAAGTGAAGAAGAATGTAGGAAATACCGTGCTGCTATCCTCCGTTCACATGAGGTAGAAAAGCATATTGACAACCTATTAGGCTCTTCACAAGTTTGTTCCGCATTCCTTCCTGTGGGATATCGTTCACTAGCTGATTCTATGAGACCCATTGAACCGATTATAGATCGTCCATTAACAACACACAGCCCAGGTCAAACTTCCACCCCTCTCACCTCTTATGTTATGTCTGTACCAAATCCTCTTAGGTTATTTGCATCTAGAGCCCAACCTTCAATCCATGTTTCTTCAGTACCTTTGAATTCTGGGGGGAAACCCCCGACACGACCTACATTATCTAATCCTAGATTTGTACCTATTCAAGAGAAGACCTCTAACATAGAAACATATACAGTTTTTGTCCCTACCACCCACACTAATGTGGTAAATCCCCCATCTAGTTCAGGTCATCCCTTGGGGGCACAACCTGTTGCCATTCAATATTCTAGTGGTTATGGCTATCAAATACCTTTAGGTAATCATCCATCTAATCCTACCGGAATTCCATTCCCTAGCAACACTTTTACGTGATGGGGGAAACCCAACTGGTCTTACATGCCAGCCATGGGAGGGATACCTATACATACTGTGGGAGGTGTGGAAGGACCACCTTATGGAGGTCCTCCCCCTGGGGGGCCTAATGGTCCCATAGGATCTGGCAGTCCTTCTCATGGTCTTGGCAGTCCTAGTGGTCCTGGGGGACCTGGTGGCTTTCCTCCTTATGGCTTGAGAGGGTCTGGTGTCCCTCCACCTAGTGGTTCCGGTGGCTCTGGAGGTTTCCCACCTCCTGGAGGTTCTAGAGGGTCTGTTGGTCCACCTCCTGGTGGTCCTAGTGGTCCTGGTGGTCCTGGTGGTCTTGGCAGTCCTAGTGGCTCTGGTGGTCCTCCTCCTGGAGGCCCTAGTGGTCTCGATAGTCCTAATTCCAGAAATCAACCCCCCATGGGGGAATTTCCCCGTGGTTCTTCCTTACAGCAACCTGTTTATTAGTATACATATGGCCCTACTGGTAATTACATGCCATATCAATATTACCAGTATGTGCATCCCAATAGACAATTACCTTTCCTAGTAACTTTAGACTTGCTTTATTTTTCCAAGTTGATTAATGATCCCATTCGACACAATCCCTCGTGGCCTCCCATTCCGGTAAAGTTACCATCGGATATTCCAAAATTCGATGGGAAGCAGGGTAAAGATCCACGGAACCATGTTATGAATTTTCATTTTTGGTGTTCCTCAAACTCCCTCATGGATGATTCCATACGGTTACGACTCTTTCAGCGAAATTTGATCGGTACAGCCACGAAGTGGTATATTGAACTCCCACAACATTCGTTTGTGGATTTTGGCTCATTGGAAATCGTATTTCTTACGCACTTTTAGCTCCCTATTCGTTATGAAACAGGCACTGATCTTTTAACTTCTCTGCGACAGAACACCTCCACCCACATTTCTGATCATATTCATGAGTGGAGAAGGTGGAGAAGGATTATTAAGGCCCCTATTCTAGATCAGTTGTGAGCTGATTGGTTCACTAAGTCTTTGTTGCCTCCTATTGCCCGAGATGTGGCCATGGGTGGTGCCATCATTGAAGAGCAGGCTATTAGTCGGGATTAGTACCTAGAATTGGTCTATTCCCGGTCTGGGACTCTTTATGACCTGATTCCTCAAGCTCCTCGCCCCAGCACTAACCCTGCCAAGCCATCAGCAGAAGTACCTGTTGATGGGATTGTTGGTTCAATCCAGTGCCCATCTGCAGCGAAATCTGCCAAGCAAACCCAAACTGCTACTCCTTCAACTCCTAAGGTTTCTATCGAGGTCAATTCTATTCAAACTACTCAAGCCTTAGGTAATAAAAAGAAAGGTAAAAATTGAAATAAAAAACCTAGAAACTAGCAAGAGACCCCACAATCAAGACATAATGACAATAACACAGGGAAAAGGAAGGCTAAATACCCTTGTCTGTTATGTGGTGGTGACCACTTCTCAAAGGAGTGTCCCCGTCGGGATGAAATCTCCTAGTTTTTGAAGTCTAATCCCACACCTGCAGTAGTTATAGATCCCTTTCCCTCTCAACAACAGCTGGTATACCACATGTCAAACCAGGGTAACTCTAGTTCATCGAAGGAAATTCATATGATGTCCTCAGATACCATCCATCTGCAAACTTGAAGCCAGAATCATGATAAACCTGCAGATAAGCAAGAAGGTCAATCTTCTTCAGGGAAAGCTCCCTCTACTAGTTCTCTGGAATCCTTGTCTACTGTTCCCTTGTCTATCGAGATGCCTACTCTCGACATGATTTTGCACCCACCAAAGAGTACTCTTCAGAAGGTTGTATTTAATCCCAATGCTCGAGCTGCTCAATTCTATAATATGGTTGAAGATCTCGCTCAGGCAACTTGTGCGATGTCTACCTTAGAGGTACTCCAAAGTTTCCCTACGCAACGCAAGAACTTGTTGACCACATTAGGAGTTGTAAACCTGGATAACACTAACTTGATTCACTTCAATGTTAAGAACAATAAACCTAGATTACCGCATAAACTTGATTTTCAAATCATTCCAAAAGTAGTGGGAAAGAAATTCTTTCGAATGGTACTAGATGAAGGAGCTTCAACCTCGGTGTTATATCTGACTTGTTGGAAAGCTCTTGGCTCTTCCAAGCTTGTTACATCACCTACGACCCTTAAAGCCTTTGAATCTGAAGCATATAAGGAACTTTTTAAGGAATTCCATGATATTTTTGCCTGTTCCTATGCAGAGATGTCGGGGATTGACCCTTCCATTGTGGTCCACAAGATTAAAACTTATCCCACGGCTAAACCTATCAGGTAGAAACTTAGGCAGGTCCATCCTAGGAAGGTTGCAGCTATTAAAGCTGAGATTGAGAAACTTCTGAAAGTTGGTTTTATTTATCCTGTACCTCTAACAGAATGGCTATCGAACATTGTCCCTATCAATAAAAAGTAGGGCACCATTAGAGTCTACATCGACTTTAGGGATTTAAATAAAGCTTGTCCCAAGGACAACTTTCCTACCCCGCACATCGATCAAATTATCGACAACTGTGCTGGAAGTGTCATATTTTCATTTATGGATGGCTTCTCCGACTACAATCAGATTGAGATATTTCCCGCCGATCAGCATAAGACAACATTCATTTGCCCATGGGGAACCTTTGCATATAAGAAGTTACATTTCGGCTTGAAAAATGCTAGAGCCACATTCCAGTGTGCAATGTCCTATGCATTTCATGACATTAAGCATATCGTTGAACCATACCTTGACGACCTCCTTGCTCATTCATGGCGACAGGAGGACCATCCTGGTCATCTTAGAGACATATTCCTGAGATGTCGTCATTATAATATACGACTCAATCCACATAAATGTGCTTTTTGTGTTGAGACAGGACGTCTTCTTGGCTTTGTGGTATCCAAATATGGCATCCGGATCGATCCTTTGAAGATTGCCACTATCATTAATCTACCAGCCCCAACCAACATCCTTGAACTCCAAAGTTTGCAGGGGAAGGAAAACTTTCTCCGTCGTTTTGTGTGCAATTTTGCTAAGAAAATGCACGGTTATATGCGTCTCCTCAAGAAGAACACTTCATTCTTCTGGGACGACTAGGCCCAACATGCATTTGATAGTATTAAGCATGCTTTGACTCATTTACCCGTAATACACCCCCCGGTTTATTCAAAGGATTTTCTCTTGTATATTGCTTCCTCCACTACTACCATCGCCATGGTTTTAGTGCAGGACAATCTCCACGGTCAGGAGCATGTGATTTATGATGCTAGTAAGAATATTATTGATTCTAAAACCCATTATTCACATGTGGAGAAGCTAGCTTTGTCCATGGTCATTGCTGTGCAAAAATTTCGTCACTACATTCTGCTTCGCACTACCACCGTATTGGCATACCAGAACCCAATGTATTACATTCTGATTCATCAGGTACTCAGGGGAAAGTACTCTCGTTGGATCGTCATCCTTCAAGAGTTTGATCTCGATTTGTCCAAGGCTACATCAAAGAAATCCTTGGTTTTTGTCGAGCTTATATGTGACCTTCCCTATGCTACCATCAAATCTAAGCCCAGTGATTCATTTCTAGATGAATTCTCGTTCCTAATTAGCACTACTGATCCTTGGTATGGATATTTGCTGATTTATCTCCAGACCTAGCATTTTCAGCCTCATCTATCTCGCGATGATCGTCACCGCATCCATCACCATGCGAAGTACTACCTTATCTTGAATGATACCTTGTATAGACATGGGATTGACTCCATTCTTCTGTGATGCCTCACTCATGAGGAGGCTGAACATGTGCTGAATGATTTCCACTCTGGAGCATGTGGCGGTCATTTATCTGGGATGGCTACAGCCCAGAAAATTCTTCACACTAGCAATTTATGGCCTTCTGTCTTCAAAGAATGTCATGAGGCTGTTAAGAAATGCCCTCCTTGCCAACATTTTTATCCCAAAAAGTGCAACTATCCTGCTCCGCTTCACCCCGTCATTGTCGTTGATCCTTTTGCCAAATGGGGGATTTACTTCATGCATTGTAAACCTACCTCAGCCGGGGGGCATGGTTACATCATCATAGCCGTGGATTATTTCACAAAATGGTCTAAGGCCATGCCTACATATGCAGAAGATGGTAAGACTTCTGCTCTCTTCTTGTTCAATCATATCATAGCTAGATTTGGAGTTCTACAGTCCATCGTCATTGATCACGGATCTCATTTCTGTAATCAAATGATGGAGGAATTGAGTGCCAAGCTAGGTTTTCGCCATGAAAACTCTACACCATATTATCTGCAAGCTAATGGGCAGGTAGAGGCCATTAACAAGGTTTTGAAAACTATGCTTCGTCGGATGGTTGGAGATCATAAATCTAATTGGCATCTCGTTCTTTTTTCCGCTCTTTGGGCTTATGGGACTTTCATGAAAATAGCTACTAGTTTCATGCCTTTCCAGCTTGTCTATGGACTTGAAGCTGTCTTGCCTATCCAATGTCAGATTCCATATTTACAACTCACCGTCGAACTTCTCCCAGACACTTCCGTAGAGGAAGCAAGATTTTTGTACTTAAATTACCTTGATGAGACTCATAGAGATGTTGCCTTGGCTAATGAGGCACATAAGAAATGCGTCAAGGCACAATATGATAAATCCGTCCAGCCTCGTGTTTTCAAGAAGGATGACCTAGTTTTGACTTATGATCAAAGATATGACAAGCTAGGAAAGGGTAAGTTCGATTCCATGTGGTATGGACCTTTCGTTATTTCCAAGGTGTTAGAGAAAGGATCCTATCAGTTAGTTGATTATGACGGGATCCCTTTAGGGCAACCTTGCAATGGGTTGTACCTGAAAAGGTACTATGCCTAGGCCTTCTTGGATGGTATCTTGTATATATTTTTATTGATTGACTTTCAGTGTGCTTTCAGTATTTTCAAGATGGTTTTGAGCTTTGGTGTCCACATCTGTTTATACCATGTTTTGGTCATGCAAATGGATTTCTACAGCTTCGCTGATGGTGTTTGCCGCCACACCTTGAATCTAGCCTCGGCTTCTTGGGTTCTCTATTCCCCAGTTGAAGATTTGGTCAGTTCAGGAGCAGGTTTCTTAGGTCCCACTACTAATAACATCGCCGAGTATGAAGCAGTCATAGGTATTTCGACTGAAGCTGCCTCCCAGGATGTCCATGATCTAGTAGTTTTGATGGACTTTCAGCTCGTGGTTTGTCATTTAAACCATGTCTACACCATTAGGAACCCGGTGCTCCTCTGCCTCTTTCGGAGGGTACGTTTGTTAGAAATATCATTTAGAACCATTACATATAGGCATATCCCTAGGGAACATAATGTAGTTGCTCATTCATTGGCTAATTACATCCTAGATTGGCATATTTCCCATTCATGACGTTAAATCAAACATCGTACATTCTAAATAAACATTTAAAGACACATATAACTCATATAAAATGAATTTATCCATTTGAAATATATAAACACTATGTAAAAGTCTGTATATATATGTACAAAAAAGTTTTACAAAAAATAGGCCCCGAGACCTCATCTAAAGCACGTAGGCTTTCAGGAAAAATCATCATACAAAAATCCTGAAGCTATCATCTTTCAGTATACATGTCTCATCTACTAGTGGTGCTCATGATAGCACATCACTACTCGAGCCACCCTGCATAGTGGCGTACTAAATCGTCATGGTACTCTCGATGTAGATCTCTGATATCTAGTCGGGAGGTCATCTATGTCAGCATCTAGGATTTCCAGAGTCAACCTCTCTAGGTTTTCCTCCAGCTCCCCAATGATATCATCACCCTATGGCACGAAGTGATCTTTGGCTCGCTTTTCTAATGGAGATGCTCCTCCAAGCCTCGCTACTCCAACATATGCATGAAGACAAACAAGTCTCGTCACTCATCATAAAAAATATAAAACATGAAAAACATAAAAAAAATTTCCATTGTTAGGGTTTCCTGTTTCTTACCAATGTCACCCCACTACCCTCCAGGTGGGAGTGGTAGGTTAGGATCACCTATAAAATCTGTTCCTGCATAGGCATAGTCCTCAACCATGAGAATCTGATCCTGCAGCCATCTGAGGAACGCATCACCAAACTTCAGTCTACCCCTACCCGCTCCTGTGTGAGCCATGACCTGGACCCACCTTATCATGCGGGGGTCCTGTGCTCTCAGACTCTGGAAAGTCACCTGGGGACTCATCTAGGGGACCCGCTCAAAGAAGAAATAGGCTAAGATGGAACCAAAGATGAACTGATTCAGCTCTCCCTACCGACATTTAGTTAGCTGATCCTTGAATATTGAAATCAATTCTTCCACCCAGTTGAACACCGTAGGTGCCATAGCCTCTAGGACATACAACATATGTGCCTTGGAATCCTAATGTACACCCTGGCTCCCTGCCACCCTCTGCATGGTAAACAGAACAATCTGTAGAGCCCTATCTGTCACTACCCTGATGGGGATTTTCTTCCCCGATGTGCCTATACCTGGTGCACAGTGTCGATCTATGAGCTCTCTGGTGGTAATGTCCCCACCATGAGAACCTGTCAGTGAGATAGGGGCACCCCATCTCGATAGGCCATTCAGGAAGTAGATATCCTCTACCTCCACTGTAAGTATATGTGCCCCCACCTTGAAATACTGATTTTATGGATTCCACATTCTCAGTATGTGTTCCAGTAGTCTCTCGTGGGACACCATGCTTGGTGTCTGGAAGAACTTTAAAATCCTACAGTTCTGGAGTGCGGTGATATAAACCAGATTCCTTTCAGCAGCAGCATCCTCGTCATCATGTGTTCTTTCCTTCCATATCACCATATTTTGGAAGCCTAGACCTAGCAAAACAACAATGGTATGTATTAATATCATCCTTAAGTCATTGCAAATCAAAGGAATGAGTAAAATTTGTCCATATCATTGTTTTAACTTATCCATGGCTGGAACCACCTGTTCCCCGTTGGAGATAGGCGGTGGCACCGCATGTCCATCATATTCTTCGCGCAGTTCTCAGTTGGTACCACCTATCCCACAAGGGGTAGCCACGGTGCCCATAAATTGGATTTTAGGGCTTGCCAAATAGGCCTAAAACCCCACCAAATCCCAAAACAAAAGCTATGAAATGAAAGATAAGGGTCTTAGCTGTTACCAGCAACTGACGAGACTGAAAATGGATGATGGAAACTCCCAGTATTAGCTATGGAAAATCTAGCTTAAAAATGCTCCAAGTGCTCTTTGCTAGAGGTAAATAGTGAAATGTTTGATTTTTTACTATTTACTTGCCTTATATAGACATTTTTTGGGTCTAACTTAGTATAGTTTTGATATTACATCATGTTCTGGTCAAAATCTATTTGGCATAATCCCTTAATGTTGATTTTGGATGCATTTAACACTTGTTTATGAGTCGTCTGCAGGTTGACTTTAGTAAAAGATTTGGAAAGTTTGTTTATGGATTTTTCGTACTTTCACAAAATAGAAAAGGTCGTTGAGCGTTTATTTCGACACTTTGTCACGCTTGTTAAAATCTAGTATCAATGTTCTAAGTCTAGTTCAAGTTTCTTTCCATGCTCGTAAAATACGACATTGTGTAAAGAAACGTTATAGAGTCTTCTTTTCACATCTTCTTTCAGACTCCTTAAACATGAAAAGATAGTCGAGTCCATTTTCGAATCTTTCCAGGCTTGTAAAAAGTGACATTGTGTAAAGAAACCTCATGGAGTTCTCTTTAAACCCTTTTCAGGATCCCTAAATACGAAAAGATTGTCGAGCGATCTTGTCTTCTTCACGTTCATTAAAGTATTTGAAGAGTCATCCATCCGACGGTAGGTTATCTCTTTCTCGGTTCGGATAGGACTATTTACGAGAAAGGAACAATCCAGTCAATCATGACTAGAAGAGTTCTCTAAGGTATGATTTTATACTTTTTCAGGCCTTAGAGACTAAATCATACGAAAAAGGACCCCCATGGAGTCTTCTTCCGTATTCATTCAGACTCTCTAAACATGAACGATGCCGAGTTTTCTTTCAGTGGACTCATTAAATTAAACATTGAGAGATCCATTTTGGGAACGAACCCCTCCTTTCTCAGGTTCATAAAACATATGAGACCGGACTTGTCTTCTAACAAGCTATACCGAGTGTTTGTTACCCTCTTTGAACTCATAAAACCGAAAAGAGGCACTCATCAATCATGATGGGGGAAATGGGAAGGGAATCATTTTGCAAATAATGGCAGTTGTTTGTCGTTACCTTTGAACATGGCACTTGTTTGCACAATCATGTCAGTCAATTGGGTATTCAGCTGATCTCCGTGACGATCCACTTTCATGAGTCATGCCAATCCTTTGTGTCTTTCAAAAGAATGCATTGCCCACTGTTGCATTGTGTATCTGTCCTGTCTAGTCATGCTGCCAAGTCATTTTGTCATGCCACCTGATGTTCAAATGAGATCTGAAGAAGTCTTACCTCTACAGTATACACAGCCTTTGTGTCAATATCTTTGAGTCATTCATATGGTTACTATATTCACATCATTCCAGAACTATGTTCCGAGTTTCGTGTCGTCGATGTAGGACTCATCATGGCCCTCCTTTGACGAGACTATTCCTATCAACATCAGCTCATCATCCGAGAAATAGTCTTAGAAACAATATTTAGTACCTTGAGATCTGTATGCCTTAATGACAGATTCTCTCGCTCTTGACATAGGTTCACATCATTGACCTTTGATCGATAGAATCGACTGGGTGTTTGACTTGTTCTCAAAGCTCTCATTTATTGTATCACTCTAAGACTCATGCTTTGGGGGGCATCCTGTTATACCAAAATCCTGTCACCATCATGTGATAAGACCTTTGACATACCTACTTGCCCTGAATCCCAGCTTTTGGAGTGAAGACTAAATGGTTTTTTATCAGTCTATCATACAAATTCCCAGCACCGTGTATGCCCCTTTGTCCAGGAGTGGTACCCCTGCTCACACCGCCTTTCATCGGTTGTCCACAAGTGGTGCCACCACCCATTTCCCTTGGTCCATAGGCGGTTATTACCAGAACAGCTCTATCATAGAAGGAGAAGTGCGGTACCCTGGGTAAAAAGGGAAAAAGAGAATCTTCTCGAGGCTTCTAGATGATAAGCCTTGAGATATCCCTTATCCCTACTGATGTGGGTTAGTTGAGCTCGAGATCCCTCATCCTAGGATCTTAGAGGCCACCTCACCCACTAATTTCTCAACCATCTCTATCCATTAAATCCCTATAAATATGAGCTCATAGACATGGTTGAGGGGAGAACATTGGAGGTATTGTTATGTTGTTGGACTGATTCTTGGCCCAAGATCATTTGGAGAGAGCATAGAGAGCTAGAGTCGGAGATTTTGGGGATGAAGAGCTGGTTTCATGGAGATGCATGTCAACACTAAGGCTTGGTTGTAAAATTCTTCATATTTCTAATACAAGTTTATTTTCTGTCCCATATATATTGTTGATGTTTGATTTTAGATATATATTACTAGATTCCTTAGTCACTAGCATAGATTAGTAGATCATATTCTGGTTGCTTTGATATGTTTCATGTTGAACTCTTTTGCAGGTACACAGGTGAACTATCAAAGCCTTGTATTCCATATATCTACAGCGTCTAGGGAGAGTTATCATCCTCTGTGATCTATTTGTTCTGGATCTGAACCATTCAGACCAGCAGAACACCTTGTTGTCTGCAGGAGGTGAAATATTCCGATCAACAGTCATGCTGGAGGAAATATTTTGGATAAGAGAAGAAAGAGGGCTCAAATCCAAGTTTCCAGAAATTCATATCAGACAGAGGTATATTTACTTGTTCCAAGAACTTCATTAATAAAGAAAGTTCTTTCCATCCATCTCTATGTTATGCATATTTCAATTAGTTATGAGCAGTTATCTTGATTGTGCTTCTGCTTTAAATTTCAATCTGTGTATATGATCTTATAATAGTTGAAATTTGTGGTGTACGCATACCCCTTTATCATGCAGAATTAAAAATTTCATCGAGAACCTTTACTATTCATCGAAACACGAGGCATGGCCTCTCCCTCCCATCTTCCATTAATCAATTCGACGATATGCAAGGAAATATTTGAAAGAAGATCAAACAGTGGAGAGAAATCACAACGGAAATCAACGATCACAAATGGTCCCACATCTGGAATCAAATCAAGGACTAAAAATCATCTCACAAAAATCGATGACATGGAAATATTGAGTTGCGGGATCGGGAAATATGGAAATCATGATACCGCAATCCTGCATCCTGCATCTTGTATTCGACATTCCCAGATCCCGCGTGCAAAAATGATAGTTGCAGAAATTGAAATCTGTGGAGCTGCATTCTGCATCTCGTGTCCTGCATCTCGCAAATTGCAGAAATGTGTGTTGCAAAACGAAAACTGTAGAAAGTCGTAATCCACAAAAATACATCCTCGCATCCCTCAATTGTGGAAAGGAAAATGCAGAGGTCTAAATCTACCAAAGGATGTATTCTGTATTCTACATCCTGCCTGCGGAATACACCATTGTTGAAGAAGGTTTATGCTTGAAAATTCAACCTGCTAATCGAAGTCTTTGAACAAATTTGGCCATCGAGGTCAACATTAATCCGCCATTCTAATCCTACAACTTAGATATACAATGCATTGAAGGAAACATACATAAATGCCTATAATTGCAGTTATTCAAAGGAACAATTCACCAATTCAACATAGCCAACATGTTCATCATATTCCATAAAGAAATTACAATGCAAGAAATACGATTGCAGAGATTAAAATAATTAAGAACACTTATCTTGAGAAACACTTGTCTTGCAACTAGCTATGTTGCTGCAATGTTCCACCCAACCATAGGGCAGTGCGCTCATCAACCTATCACCAACACTTCCATCGCCGAGCTGGGCATGACTTCCTCAAGGAATAAGGGAACACTAGTAGACTCATACATAGCTAAGGGTGCAATAAACTCATCCATTCCAACACAGTTGGGTTTATCAGGTTGTAAGGGAAAACAACCAACATATGGGTTTCACAGGACACATAGGCAAGCCATCTCATAGTTGGGTTTCACATACTATTGACAGTCAAGCCAACATTCACCTTAAAAACCATTCAAGCCAACATATGGGTTTATCAGACTGTACACAGTCAAGCCATCTCACTGTTGGGTTCATCAGGATACCTAGCCAAGCCAGCATTCACAGTTTGGTTTATCAGACTCTCCAACCAAAGGTTACTCACAAGGTCAAATGTAACAAGACACAACCAATCCAACAGATGGGTTTATCAGGTTATCAACTAAGAAACCCTTCCATTTGGGTTTATCATGCCTCCAAGGTAATGGGCAGGAAGAAATGCTAAGCTAGTGAGCTCATCTACAGAGCTAAGAACACCTTCACAAGACCTATCTATCCTAGCCTCCCTACTTCCTACAAACCCAACACAAGGAAGTGTCCCCTTCTCTTCTCCACAGTCCCTTGGGCTACACCTCCCCTTCCAGTTCTCTTGATGATGTGCATAGCAGGTTCACCAGCCATTCTTATCTTATTGTGAGGTTCCACACTAAGTTTATCAAGCACATTCTACATCTCTCCCACTCCTAGGTCTTGTACATAGTTCAGACCCAAACTAGAGTGCACAACACAACAACCACAGGGAGACCCACAAAACAGGATTTACTTCTAGAACACATGAGTAACAGGTTCTCATACACTATGTAGTTCAATATAACGCTGTAACACAGCAACCACAGTCTCTCCAAGGGAAAAAAATTACATAATGTGAAGGATACACACACAGGAAGAACTTAGCTACCCCCAAGATTCTACGCCCATGGAAAATAATGATCCCTTGAGAAAGACATCCCGTAGCTCCCCTAAACGTGAATCCCCCCCCCCCCCCCCCCCCCCCCCC
>LPNX010012189.1:857170-883443 GCA_001517045.1 Pseudotsuga menziesii
CAGCATCTTCTATGAGTCTGTCTTCTCAGGTCATCAACATATCCTAGTCTTTTGCATTCAACCTTGAAGGTTGGAAACTACTTTACTCTTGGTAAAGTCTCAATCCATCACAAAGCTATCCATCATGTCATACCCTGTCGAACTCAGATATAATTTTCTGTAGTCACTCCCCCTGAAGTGGAGTATCATCTTCCTTCTTCATTCTGCACAGGTGGTTCTATGCTTGACATATACTGGTCAATAGAGTATGTCATGTCATAGTCTATTCTTTCTAGGGAGAATCACGAACCTTGCTTTGAACATCATATCATATACATCATTCCCCATGATCAACTGTTATTCTTTGATCATAGCTTCTTCCATAGCATTCTTTTCTTCATCTTGAGTTATCTCTTGTACCCATGGTGGTCTTCATCCTTCAAGGTGGATCTACAACTCTCTGAAGCTCTTTCTTTCGTCATGGTGTCTCTGACTCTGGGAGCTTCAGATTCATGTTTATTGGAGTCAATATTGAATTGTCATCACTTGTTCTTCAGAACAAGTCTCATCCTTTTTTTCTTGAATGAGGCTGTACATGACCTTTCCTGCATTTCAAATGCACCAGTTGCATGGTTAGAACTATTTCATAAAACATATGTATAACGATAAATTCTTATGCATCATGCAACTGTTTAGTCAATACAACCTTCAACCATATCTCACATAGAATTTCTAGATGCTTTCCATCTCTACCATGACATTGAGATTGTGCACTAATCCAATATGTCAGCAAAGAGGTTTGATAAGTAGCAATGGAGAGTTGTATAGCACCATGAGCTACTTACCCATCACATGCATATTAGTAGTATACAGTCATTAATGCAAACAATCTATCATGCATAACACATCAACTGAATATAATCAAATGTATAACAAAACAATATCATGAAATGACAATTGAATACTTATCTTTATTTGTTTCATGGGTATACTCCTTCTTGAGTCTTCAGCTTCATCGACTTCTTCATTCATGATAGCATCGTTTCTTATCCGAATGCTGAGGTGGAGAAGAAGTTCTTCAAGAGTTGAGATCTTCATATTTCTCATTGATTGAGGGATCTTCTTTGGAAGATGAGAGCTCGAGCTTCTTCTTCTTCCCAAAGTCGGCTGAAAGTAATCACTTCCTTCTGGAACACATTTCTTAAATGAATGAATTTCATGATCCTGGGAGGCCATCCAAGGTGGCCATCACCACTTCTGCATTCTTCACTTCTTCTTTCCCCGCTTGAAGTTGTTCTTTGATTTGAGAGATCCTTATGACTGCATGGTCTCTGCATTCTGGATCTTCACATTCTTCATCTGGTTTCTTAAGGTCATATTCTGATCTATGCTCTTCCCTTCAAATAGCTTGGTCAAGGAATCAAACCTCATCGATGTCTTTAGGGAAGACACTTGTAGTACAAGTTGATTCGAAACTGAATCATCAATGATCTTCTGGGATTTGACCAAGTTCTTCTTGAGAAAGGCTTCTAGCCTCATCTCCCTCTGAAACTAAAACCTCTATGCTCATGTAGGTGTCCAATCCATTTTCTTTAGAGAGATCATATACTTCTAGGCTTGGAAGTTGTCAACTTCACCAAGCTTATCATCAAGCTGATGTCATAGATCACTTTGAAAAGAGAACCTCAAATGAACATAGCAAAGGATTAGATCTTACCGATTTGAGGTGTCCGTCCTGGTTCCGGAGCTGGCTGATCTAGGGTTTGTCACAGAAACCCTAATTTTCAAAACTTGGAATATTTCAGATATTATTGGATAAACATATAGATCTCTTCAAATGGAGCTTTCCAATGTACTCCTTTTCTGAAAACAGTGAAGGGAAACTCCCGGAACAGGAAGCCCTAATTTTCTGATTTCTTCTGCAGAAATGCCTGTTACTATTTCTGTGATATCTCCGAACTTACTGATCCTCTATGTATGAAATTTCTCACTGAGGTAACCTCACATGTCCCTGATATAAAACCATAGGTTTCATCAGAATTGGTTTCACCATTTTGGATTTAGGATCCTTTTCCCAAGGTGACCTGTTACAGGACTATTCAGAACAGCAAAGTTGTACGGACTTCCACGTGTCACTGGTTCATCTTCTGAGTTTGAGATTCGGACCATAGAAATTACAGTCCGTTCCATTTCTGTAACTTCTTCAGGAATTCCATTTGGACCTGTATATCCCAAGATATTGCAGATCTCCCCAGGTGTCCTGTTTATGGATGATTTCTGGAAGAGGCTGGAACCCTAACGTGGAGAGATCATATCTCCCATAATATAGCGAATAAAAGGCTTCCCTTTGGACACAATGTTCATAACGATTTTATCTTCGTCCCCTGAAATTTTCAGCTTCTGATCCTTCGCCAATCGCAGAATATAGCGACTGTACCAAAACTTAGCAGTTTTAGTATTTAGGGTTTCTCCTAGCTCAGGGTCAAACTAGGGTTTGACTTTCCCAGAGATTTACCCAACCAAATTTACTGATCCAGGTCTCTAAATTTCGGTTTTGATGAGGATAAAAATCCTATGCTGGTCTCACCCAAAAATTCCTCTTCTTTAGAAAGCCCTAATTTCCACATCGAAAATTGAAAATGCTCGGAATCGAATTCTGCTTCGACAGAACGATGCATCCTTCAAAGGAGAGTCAGCCTAGCCTTCTNTGATTAGGAGCATCGGGGTACACTGTAATACAAGTGGTTCTCCCGGTTGGACCATCGGGGACCACAAAAGATACATAAAGAATATTCTTCGAAGTTACAATATTTCAACATCCTAGGGATGACCCTTGCTACTTGACCCACTGTTTCTTCCTCTTGAATGTTGAAAGCTGGCCTTGCATTCTCATTCTCAAGTGGACAATTCTAGCGCATGTGGGGTCCTACACATCTCCAACATTGGAGTGGTTCTCTAATCTATTCCGGATCTCTTGGATTTTCTCCCACCACTCTAGCTGGCTGCTTCTCAGCTTGGGATGGTTGCTTCTGCTGATTCCTAAAGTTAGAAGGTTTGAAACCTTTTTTCCTTTGGTCAGACTTCTCATTCTTCTTGTCCTTCCATGTCTTATGATAGTTAGGTTTTCCTTTGCTTTGCTCATAACAATACTTAGCTTTTCTTATTGCTTCTTCCAGAGTTCTAGGCTCATAAAACTCAATTTTGTCTTTGTAAGATTGAGGCAAACCACTCAAGAAATGCTATATTTTCACTTTATCATCCTTGATGTACTTGACATATCTCAATAGCTCCAAGAACTTGTTTTCATACTCTTCCATGGTATATTGTCCCAATCTCAGCTCATGAAATTATTTAATCTTGTCATCATAGTACCTATCAAATAGGTATTTCTTCTTGAAATACTTCTAGAACTGTTTCCACACAATTTTCCTTTCATTAATTTTCTTCACTTGCCTGAAGTGCTCCCACCATATAGATGCTCTTCCATTCAAATTTAAGATGGCTACTCTAGCCTTCATATTTCTTGAATAATCCTAAACTTGGAAATATTTCCTCATCCCAAGAAGCCAAGATTCAGCTTCTTGACCATTATTTATCTCACCTTTGAAGATAGGAGGCCTCGCCTTCTTAAAATCATCACGTGAATGGTTCCGATAATGCCTCTTCCTCTCATTCTCATGAGAATAGGAACTTGAATCGCTAGTGGATTATTTAGAGTTAGATGACTCAGTAGGAGATATCTTTCTCCTTCTAGTAGTTCTCTTACTTCCTTCCAGCCTTAATGTCCAGTCCCTAGAGTTCATCTACCTGCATTTAGCTGATTCTACTCCTCCTGAACCTTAACCAACCTTTCATTGTCTGCCCTGTAGCTTTGCATCTCCACCCTAAGGCTTCTCATGGTGGCTGCAAAATATGGGGGAGTATCTTGAAACCTCCTCCCATTAGACTCTATTCCAGCATTCCCAACTCGAACATTCCCCCCCATAGCATCTTCCACGTGCTCATAGGGATCCTGTGTATCATTCATGTCGTAGGTTCTCATGGATGAGCCAACAACCCACTCTTCCAAAATGCACTCTGACTCTGCAAAATGTGTTGTCAACACCATTTGTTAGATACACATTAATTCAAAATTAAAACCATTTACTTACTGTCACCTGGCCTATCTAGGTCCAATAATGTAACCAACATCTCTATTAACTATTCAACTCGACCCTTTCAGGCCCGACGGTACAACCCACAGTGCTGATACCACGTTGTAGTGATGGCACCATTCTGTAGATACCACTTTTAGCGTACTAAAATGCTGGTATCTGGGTATATTCTCAACCTTTTCAATTTATTCATTCTGGACCATTTAGGTCCTGCGCTGCAACCAGTAGCTTTGATAAGATCTTTGAAGTGTATCCATACCCCATTATCATGTGGAATTAAAAATTTCATTGAGAACCTTTACTATTCATCGAAACACAGGGCATGGCTGCAAACCACTTCTCAACATTTCCAACACTATCACGCTCCCTCCCGTATTCCATTGATCAGTTCAATGATCTGCAAGGAAATATCTCAAAGGAGATCGAACGGCGGAGAGAAATCACGATGGAAGCCAATGTTCACAAATGGTCCCCCATTTGGAATCAAATCAATGGCTGAGAATCATCCCGCAAAAATGAATGGTGTGGAAAACTTGAGTTGCAGGATAGGGAAATATGGAAATCATAATTCCGCTATCCCACATTCTGCATTCCTGCATCCTGCATGCGGAAATTTCCGTTGCAGAAATTGAAATCTGCAGAGCTGCATTTCGCATCCTGCATCTCCCATCCTGCAAATTGCGGAACGAAAACTACGGAAATCCGTAATCCACAAAAATACATCCATGCATCCCACATCCCACAATTGTGGAAATAGACTTGCGGAAAGGAAATTGCGAAGGTTCAAAACTACCCAAGGATGTCTTCCTTATTCCGCATCCCGCCTGTAGAATAAACCATTTTGGAAGAAGGTTTCTGCTCGAAAATTCTACCTACTAATCGAAGTCTTTGAATATACTTGGCCATCTAGGTCAACATCAATCCAACATTCTAATCCCGCAACTTAGTTTGACAATGCATTGAAGGAAACATAAATAGATGCATATAATTGCAGTTATTTAAAGGAACAATTCATCAATTCAACACAACCAACATGTTCTTCATATTCCATCAAGCAATTACAATGCAAGAAATACGATTGTAGAGATTAACATAGACAAGAACACTTATCTTGGGAAGAACTTGTCCCACAACCAGCTATGTCACTACAACGTTCCACCCAACCATAGACCAGTGTGCTCATCAACCTCTCAGCAACACTTCCACCCCCGAGCTGGGCATGATTTCCTCAAGGAATAAGGGAACACTAGCAGATTCATACATTGCCAAGGGTGTAACAAACTCAACCAAGCCAACACATTTAGATTTATTAGGCTGCAAGGGAAAACAGCCAACAAATGGTTTTCATAGGCCACTCAACCAAGCCTTCTCATATTTGGGTTTCACAGACTGTTCATAGCCAAGCCAACATTCACCTTAAGGACAAGTCAAGCCAACAGATGGGCTTATCAGACTGTACACAGTCAAGCAATCTCACTGTTGGGTTTATCAAGCTACCTATCCAAGCCAGCATTCACATTTTGGTTTATCAGACTCTCCAGCCAAATGTTACTCACAAGTTCAAACGTAACAACACACAGCCAATCCAACAGATGGGTTTATCAAGCTATCACCCAAGCCATCCTTCCATTTGGGTTTATCAAGCCTCTAAGGAAATGGGAAGGAAGAACTGCTAAGCTAGTGAGCTCATCTACAGAGCTAAGAACACCTTCACAAGACCTATCTATCCTGGCTTCCCCTCTTCCTACACACCCAACACAAGGAAGTGTCCCCTTCTATGCTCGATAGTCCCTCAAGCTACACATTTTCTTCCAGTGCTCTTTAGGATGTGCACAGCAGGTTCACCAGCCATTCTTATCTTATTGTGAGGTTCCACACTAGGTTTATCAAGCACATTCTACATCTCTCTCTCTCCTAATTCTTGTACATAGTTTAGACCCAAACCAAGGTGCACAATAGAACAACCACAGGGAGACCCACAACACATGCTTTACTTCTAGAACACACGAGTAACAAGTTCTCATACACTATAGTTCAAGATAACACTGCAACACAACAACCACAGTCTCGCCAAGGGAAAACACTTATAGAACGTGAAGGATACACACACAGGAAGAACTCGGCTACCCCTGAGATTCCACACCTATGGAGAATAATGATCCCCTGAGCAAGACATCTTGCAGCTCCCCCAAACGTGAATCCTCCCCCCACGAATACGTGAATGCATGAGGAAAAAATGGCATACGGTTTTGGTGTTTTCTTGTCCATGCAAGAAAAAAACGACATTCAAATCTGCGTTCTCTGCCCAATTTGAATTTTCCCATACTCTTCCCCTTCCTTGCAATAACTACCTCAACCACATGCTGGCAGAAATAAATGGTTGGGAAGCAAGACAAGAAAAATGGTTGTTGAAATTTTGATGGGTTTTCCCCATGACACATGGCCTTTCCCAAAATTGGCTCAAGGTTAAAATTCCCTCCCCCTTATCCTTAGGAAAATCATGCCCCCGTCAAATTGTTCGTTGCATTGACATAGCTGGCTGTGGATTTTTCATTAATTTGCATATTTACATAATGTTCACAAACGTGCTTGACTTAGCACAGAAACCATAGGCATCAACCATGATCGCCTATATACCAAACATTAATCAATGACAGGGACTTGGGCTTGATCTACATGCCATGATTCCATGTAATATTTACATCATACACATTAATGTGAACGGGGTCAAAATCGGGTGTTACAAAATTTGTTTGTTGCAGGTATTGGAGTAGTGGAACTAGGAAGCATTTGGAAAGAGACCAAGCTAGGATCAACCTTCAGAATAAAGTATGTGTCTTCTCTTCCTTTGAATTTTTCTTTAATATATGCTTGTTGAACCTCATAGATATTTTTATATAACCCCTAGTACATTTGTGGCCTCAACCCAATCCATAGGGTAAATTCCCTAACAATGGAACCGGTGACTCCGCTGGGGAGTTTCCTTTGTTTTGGGGTCTCTTTGTTGTAGTTTTATTCTATATTTTCAATTCTAGTCTTGTGTGTGGCTTGCAGAAACATTTTCCAGACAGTCCAATCCAAGTTCTTGGATTTTCTTAGTATATCTTTTTTATTTTTTGAAAATATTTTGAAGAATTCCTGGGTGTAGAGTACTTACAATCACATATTTCCTTAGAATACATAGGTTTTATATTGTACAATCATGTACCATACGTGGATTGACTACTATACAGTCACATACTCCTTGTGACTTGATGTATAGAAACTAGGGTTTGATTTCTTTAAGTTTAATTTGGAATGTCTAAGTTGTTCAATACTTTTCTTGGGACTTTTTTGGTTTGTCAGTAATATTGGTCTCTTTTTGCTTGGTTTGAAAGCCTCTTTCACTGGTTTGGAGCGAATCTTTGTAGAAGGATTGTTTAGATCTCACCACTTGGTTTGTGCTTGGACTGAGTGTAGGAATAGTTTGAGTGGCTCAACCTCTATTGATTCCTGACTTTGTCTGTGGTCTGGTCACTTAAATAGTTGTCTTAATTCTCATCCTTTCCAAGTTTAAACAACATTGTCTTGAAGGTTTTGTATTTTTTTCCAGGAAGGTTATTGTCAAGCTCCTTGTGGTATTTGAAGTTTATGTTTATGATATCGATAGGTCAAAATCTTATTTATACAAATTTTTACATATGAATTGCATTTGTGCATATTTTACCATTTTTCAGTTAATTTTTTAAAAGAAAAATAAAAAATAATTGCAAACTAGATGAATTCTAGTCTAGCTACTTTAGGTTAAGGCATCTGCATAGTTTTTTGAATTTTCAAAAAGAAAAAAAGAAAAGAAATTTTATTTCCAAATTCAAGTAGATCATTTTCATTAATTTTGAAAAGAAAATAAAAGTTAAACGACAATGCCAGTTTGAAATGCATTACATTGTATACTTTTTGCTTTACCATTGAGTAAAAAATACCATAAGTTTCACAACCATTCACCCTAAGTAAATAACAACCCTTAAAAAGAAAACTTATAATTTAAAATTAATTAGTAAAGTTCTCTTTTTAGGGACGGACCTCACTTTTTTAGGCTAGGGTTTTGGATTGGGGTTATCTTTAAACTATCCAAAACCATTTAAACTCATACATAGTGGCCTTTCACTTAGGAAATCCAATTTTACAAAGAAGTGAACTGGAAAACTCCTCTTATGCAGGAGACAAGCACGAGGTCATATGATATTGGGTTGTAGATATACCCCTCCAATAATTCATTTAGCATACACCAAAACTGTTGTGTGTTAGGGGATTCACTCAGTAGCACCCTTGTCCCCGTATAGTGCTGGTACTATTTGAGTTTAAAGTTTTATTACCATGCCCATGCACCTCAAATGGAAATATGACTATTCCGCCATACCTTGTTTGTAGGGTCAGTAGCCTTAGTATATTGACTACTAGGATCCATACATAGGTGACAGTGGAAGGATATTTCCATTGTACCTAGGACACACATGGTAGGAAACCACATGCAACAATTTGGAAAAGTGGGTGGTGATTCAAACATTTTCCCCATATAAATTGTATTAGGTCCCTGGGTAACTATTCTTCGACCCTTCATTAGTTTATTTTGGGCCCTCATCATCCCATACTTTCCTTTGGAAGGTAGCTTCATCCGCTTGGTATTTTTATACTTAGAAAGTTTTCTAGTGTTGTGTAGTTTGGTTCGCTTGTGTTGTAGATTGGCCTTTAGGTGTGTGTAATTTAAATATTTAGATGTGGAGGATCAAGATATTTGTAGGTCAAGGAGGTTACAAAACTTTCCACCACTTACAGCGAAACCCCCCCCCCCCCCCCCCCCCCCCCCCACCACCACCTTTAAGAAAAAGAGTCAATATGAGTGGTTCATTTGAATCAACTGGTGTAAGTGAAATTCCAAGGGAACCTGAACTTAGATATACTCAACCAAATCTCCCTTTAGTTGAAATTGAAGACTTGCAAGATGGGTGGTTCGCAAGAAATTTTAACACCCACTCACTATGTTAGGAGACTTAGTCCTTGTACAAATTCTACCATTTAGTCAACATGGAGTTGGTGTCCCTCTAGGATTCATAATGGAAAATTTGGGAGAAGGATCAGGGGATATGTATATCCCTACCTCAGCTATGTTATTCGGTGGAGTATCTCCTCCACATGTTAGTACACAGATATCTAACACACATGTTACACCGGCAGTGTCATTAATGTATACTTCTTCAACCCCTATTTCACTAATTACTACGGTCATTATCCCCCTAGTATCCATTAATCCTACTACTCGTCCATCTAATGTAGTGGTCACTGGCATACCTAGTGTACCTTTCACATCCTCTCCTTTATTTTAAAACTTTCAGAATAAACCTAGTGGTTCTACCTCTTTTGTTCAAGAGTATCCTTGGTATGGAGGGCATATCCCCCCATCCTCCTTGTTTGCAGGTCTTGTACATACTTACAGAGGTGTGTCTTCAGGAAGTCAAAAACTCTTTTCTGAATTCATATTTCAAACTACAGGCCAAGTTTTGACCGCACTAGTTGGAATCTTTGTTTTTTCATTATTTGGTGGAAGAACCATTTCTCTTGTGTCTACAACACCTGTTTTGGTCCGAACCCAGTATATTGTGCCTCAGGTTAGTAATACCTTGGATTATGGGTGGAACCCTTTCCAAACATTTCCACTTCATAGTGGATGGATGGGGTAAACCCCAACCAATATTATAGGAACATAGGTGCAGGAACTTCTTCCCACCAATATCCTCAATATCAAGCTCTGACTAGGCCTCAATTCTATTTTCTGGTAACGTTAAACTTGCCAGACCTTTCAAAATTGATGAATGACCCCGTGCACCATGATCTGACTTGGCCACCAGTTCTTATTAAACTACCTTTATAAATTCCTAAGTTTGAAGGAAAAACTGGATAGGATCCTGGTGACCATGTCACCACTTTTCATTTATAGTTCTCCTCGAATTCATTGAACAATTATTCAATTAGTCTAAGTATTTTTTAGATAAATCTAACTATTGTAGCGACCAAGTGGTACATTGAACTTCCATCTACTACTTACGATAGTTTTCTTTATTTAGCAACTGTTTTCCTTAATCACTTCAAACTTCCTGTATGGTATGGTGTCAGTACATACATTTTGTCAACTTTCATGCAAAATAAGGATACACACATTTTTTTATCATATTCAGGAATGGAGAAGACAAAAGAGGCTAATTAAAGCAAATACTCCTAACTTTCTATTGGAATGGTTTTTGAAATCCCTATTGCCATATATTTCAAAATATTTTTCACTTCAGGAGTGACAATGGAAGAGGAATCCATTCTAAGGACCCAACAACTCAATATAATTTATGCTCAATATGGGATCCTTTATGAAATTATACCTAATGTGCCGAGGTATAATACAAACTTCGCAAAACCTAATCCTGGACCACATACCGATATGAATCTAGGAGACAGATAGGTGGATTATTCAAGAAATAAACTGAGATTTCTGATTCTGATATATCATAAAATGAATCTATATCAGATATGTGAGGAAATTATTTAACTATGGCACTCAATGCATAGTTTATATCACCTTGAAACTATGCACTATGACAATGTTCTGAGGATTCAGCATGCTTCTCTAGCTCATCTGAAACTTCAATGTTATGCTTCTCAAATAACTGAGACATTATGTCCAAATTCTTCTTGAAACATTTCTTCTTATGATGAAATCCCTTGCTTTAATAATAACACTTGGATGCACTTCCTTTATTCTTGACTTTCTTCATTGAACCTTCATTTATAGGCTTCGAACTTTCATCTTCATTGTCTCACTTTGGCTTCTTACCGTTCATAGTTTTCTTCTCTTTTGATATTGCATTCTTGCTCCCTTGAACTATAAGAGAATGATCCTTTCCCTTGAAGGATATAAGAGAACCCATCCGAATCAATTTATCTTGCTCCTTTTTCAGTGAATCAAAGCATGTACTCAAAGAAGGAATTTTCCAATTAGAAATAACAAGCCTAGTAGCATGAAAAGTAGATACAAAAACTGAGTATTCAGGACCCAATTTTGATAATATGGAAATAATCAATTGATATTCCTTCTTCTCAATCCCACATTGCTTGAGAAATCAAACAAGTGACTTGAGTTTGGTGAAGAATCCTTCAATGGGATTGAAATTGCTTTGACTCAATGAGAATAACTTATTCTCCAACTGATGTGATATTAATTCATCTTGTACTCCAAAGAGAGACTCAAGCTTGTTCCATACTTGGTTTGGAGTGGCCAAACCATCTATATGAAAGAGTATATCATGGGAAATAGAGAGGCAAAGAAATCCATAGGCTTCATCCAACCTATTATGCCACTTAGATTTCTCAATAGTAGCATTGGGATCATTCTTCAAATCTAGAGTAACTCTGTATAGTCCTTTACTATGCAATAGAATGCCAATTTTTTCTTTCCATTCATGATAGCTGAAGGGAGCCAAGATCACAGTTGAAGATTAATCCATGCTAAGAAGTTGATGTGCTCAATATGATACTCTCTGCAACCTGCACAAATAAAAACTAGGAGAAAAACTTGTAAGCTCAATTCAATCCCTTCTTCATAAAGGAATAGGATACTGGATGCGCTCCAATGTAGAGAGCTAATAACTCCTAAAATGTGTAGAACTTAAGAAACCTTGTGCTTTGAAATTGAAAACCTTCTAATATTTGATATCATGTGGAAATGGCATCTTTAACACTTTAAAGAAATAGAGCCTTGATGCTAAGAGGAATCACGGGATGTAGATATAGCTACAAGATCATTCTCACAAGCATGCACAAGGAAAATAGAGAGAAGAATATAGATACTAAATACAAGAGAAGTGATCCAATATCTTTCCAAGAATTATTTATCAAATGAATTGATCATTATTACAATAGTAACACATCCTTATAAAGGAAAAATCGAGTTGTTGGAAGACAACTCATGCTAGGTCATAAATGAGGCTTATTAAATATGATAACCCCCATAAGTGTCTAAAGAACTTTCCAACTATCTCAAGGAACTAATGAATTAGCTAAAGCATGAGTGAGTTTTCATGAGCGATGGAAAAACATGTTAATCTTGGAATATGGGGAGAAAATCATGGAGGATGGGTTGGCAACAAAAGATAGTAGTTTCTTAGTTGACTAGATTTACCTTATCCACTAAAAAGATGGAATAAAGAAGGATAAAGACAGATTCTGTAGGAAGGAGCATACTAATTCTGGAAGTCAATAAATTAGTTAATATCTAACCAAAATCAGTATAAATATGCTCTTTGGGTATATATGGCAAGTGTTGACCAAGTGGTGCAAGTGGATTCCAACTATCTAGACTAGTAGGTAGGAAATTAATCAATAATGATTAAATATTGTTATCCTAAATATGGAGTGAGTTTATAATATACCAAAAATAATTGTTGGTAGTTCATATTCTATAGGTTTAATGGCCAAGTGTGAATTATCTAATGTCAAACCTTGCTTACCTTACCACATCGCCTTCCAAATTGAAGTAGTTCATGGCGAGAAAACCATCAAAAGAACAGTTATTAACGAAGGTGCATCCACTTGTGTGATGGTCATATCATGTTGGAAATATTTGGGATCTCCTAAATTGGTCCCATCTAACACCTTGTTGACCGCTTTCAATGGAAGGTATTTTCCTGCGTATGGAATCCTGTCTTCTTTTGACATAGAATTGGCAGGGAAAATGGTTTTAGTAGAAGTTGGGGTAGAATATTCTTATTTGGATTATAATTTGTTGTTAGGAAGAAGTTGGACCTACACCATGTGAGTAATTCCATCGTCAGTCTTTCAAGTTCTTATGTTCCCTCATAAAGGGAATATAGTGACTACTGATCAACTATCCTATACGTGAAAAAGTCGTATGAACACATCAGATTCTAATGTTCCACTGATTGATTAGACGCATCCAATGAATGAAAGTTTAGGATTTGGGATGTATACTACACTTATGGGCACTTTTGATTTTCCCTCTCCTATAAAATACCTAGGAACGACTAATGTAGGGAATAATGTTTGTATACATGGAGAAATTTCTTCAGTTTCAAACATGATTGACCCATGGATTATCCATTTACAAGTTGAGCCTGATGTTCCCTTAGATGCAACAGAAGTGGTTTACCAAGCTATATATGATGCTACGTCTTTCGATTCCATATCGACCCCTTATGTCTTAGAGGATCCATATGAAGCCTACTTTTCTGCATGGGAAGTGAACTCGAATGACTCATACAATTTCTTAGATATGGTTTTACCATCATATGAATCCATTCTGGAAGCTATGATAGGACTTGACAAATTTTTCAAATATTTGCATCACAAGTCCTATTTCCTACCAGAACTAGGAAGAATTGAGGATTTAGAGTTCCATGTGAGATTGAATGAAGGTGTTCATCAACCCATAAATATGATACCTAAGGAAGGGTTGTTCACTGAGGGTAATCTGGAAAAAACTTCTGCAACGATACCGAACAATATCTCCATCAAACCTGGCATCGTGGAAAATGTTTACATTTGAACAAACTCCTCTCTTGAATAAATTTCCACTTCTACAACCCTTTTCAAGTAGTTTCGTGATGTTTTTGACTGATCTTATGAGGAGATTTCGGGCATAGTATCCTCTATTGTTGAACATGAGATAAAAACATATCCCAACGTTAAACCTATTTGGAAAAAGATACGTCCTGTAAACCCTCCGAAAGATGCAGCTATAAAAGCTGAAGCAAAAAAACTTTTGAAATATGGTTTCATATACCCTATTTCATTGACGAAGTGGGTATACAATCCAATTCTGGTAGACAAGAAACAAAGAACTATACGTGTATTTACAAATTTCATATATCTAAACAAGGCATGTCCTAAAGACAACTACCCTACACCATTTATTGATCAAATAATTGATGTGTGACCAGGTAGCAAAGTCTTTTCTTTTATGGATAAATTCTCGAGATATAATCAAATTCAAATTAAACCCGAGGATTGGCATAAGACCGCTTTCCTTTGTTCTTTGGGTACTTTCGAGTACGGTAAAATTCCTTTTGTCTTGAAAAATGTTGGAGCCACTTTTCAATGGGAAATGAATTTTTCTTTCCATGAAATTAAGCATAGAATCGAACCCTACTTAGATGATCCTCCTGTGCATTCCTGAAAGAGAAAATATCACTTGGATCATCTATGTTTGGTATTTGAAAGGTGTGGACACTACAATATTTGTTTAAATCACATAAATGCATCTTTTTTGTCGAATCAGGACGTTTTCTAGGTTTCATCATACCCAATAAGGGAATCAGGTTTGATGCATTAAAAGTTGAGGCAATTTTCAATCTCCCTCCTCCTCGAACCATCAGACAAATTCAAAATCTACAAGGAAAATCTAACTTTCTTAGACGATTTATAGTCAAATATGCCAAGATAACTAAATTTTTCATGTTCTTTCGTAAACAAGACACCCCATTTATATTGGGAAAAGTTGCACGACACTCATTTGAGTCACTAAAGAAACCATTACTTCCAGCTCCTCTGTTGCGACCACCAGACTATAGTAAAGACTTTATATTGTATCTGGATGCATCATATTCTACAATTTCCATAGTGTTGGTTTAGGATGATAATCAACTCCAAGAGAATGTAATGTATTATCTCAGTCAATCTTTTCGAGGGCCTGGACTTTGGTACTCACATGAAGAGAAGTTAGCTAAAGAGGAAGTATGTAACTAAATTACAGCAATTTTCGCTTAGTCAACATACTCATACTCATATACATCTACGTAATACTTTTAATCCTAATCTTACATAATACCTTTGTCCATGCTTCCACACCTATACATTAGAGACTATAATATTACCATGTTATACGAATGTCCATTAGTATTTAAAATATTTTATCTATCATCCATCATTCATTATTAAAAACACAATACATTTTTCTTAAAACATGAACAAACATATTGCTATCACCCTGTAATTTTCATATGGTTGTGGAAGGAAGTCACAGGGGTAACCATTTCAACCAGTATTTAGACTGTATTCTAGCCTATACATTCAAAGAGGGCTCTCTCTATGTCACAAACTCATTCACATATACATATGGATTTAAGCAAGCGGAAAGAAGGCTAGATATATAATAGGAACATGATATTTGTAGATTTAAAGATGGCAAAATAAACAAACAAGAAATACAATTGGGAAATGGAGTCACAACCTGAAAATATTCAAGGGGCTTACAACAATAATGAGTGGTGATTTTCCTATGAAATATGAGGCAACATGGCTATTATGTTCAGTCAAATTATCTTGAGGTGATGACGGATAGAAATGAGGAAATAACCCAGTGAAAAAATAGGCATCTATCAATGGATGAATCTCTGGGAACACCTTTAGCAGAAATATAACAAGGGGTAATAATTGAAACTGAGCATCTATCAGTGGATGAATTCTATCATAGCCATTATAAACACATAACAAATACAATTTCCAATGGAAGGAGTGTTAGAAGAAACGAATTCCTTGAATACAATCTAGAAATGTATTGGCAGAAAACACATACGTGAAAATGGAAATACAGGAAACACATACTGAACAAGAGACAACTTGATGAATCTCAGAAAACTCAGAGAATACTTTTCATTAAAGCTTCTAAGAAAATAACAGATCTAAAAAACTCGAGCACTAAGGCTTCTGAATGAAAGTTCCAACCCTTTCTTCCTCTTTTGAGGGTATATTTATAGAGTACTGGGCTCCCGAGACCAACCTCAAAACAGAGCACCAAAACCAATTACCAAAACGGGGATCAAACCCAAATGATCATAAAATCCTAACAACTACTGATCTGGTGGATTCACCATTATCACAAAACAAAACAGGAAAGGATGTTGGGATGCGCATGATGGATTAATTAGGGAAATTTGACAAGAGGGACTCAGGCTCGCTTGGTGAAAATGACTGGTTCAAAGCACCTCCAACAGCCTGCAACAACTTGAATCATTCCTGCACCTTCACTTGAGAAATTATTTCTAGACCATCAATCTTAATCTGCTTAGATCCTGACCATTCAATGATGCAACTCTTACTCGATTTCCCAATCCTCCTGTGTGATAAACTCATTGCTTGTTGACATCGTGAAATCAATCTCCTCCATTGATCTTACCTCATCTTTAATCCTGGACATTTAAACATGTGAGCCTTTAATCCATTTTGCCAATATGGAAAGTTATTTTCTACGTGCAAGTTATATCAGTGGGATGAATTTACATCATTGATCTAATTCAATATTTGATCTCCATCGTTGAAAAATGCACCCTCATGCTCCATAAAGTGACCTTTGTACTTCCAAAATCTGAGCGCCATATCCAATGGGAAAAAGACACATCATTTATGCACATTTTCCATTGTGCATACCTTCTCCTGACTTTGAGTGTGCAAGTATTTTGGTGACATCAATATCCACCATAGATCTCCTTCTAACTTTGATCCGATCCATTGAGAACTGTTGGGTCTACCCAATCTCGCATATCGAGAGATCTACTTATCTTGTGCACATGTTCCTCTTTTCCACATCGTCGATCTCGGACAGATATATTCCCAATCATTGATATAAGGTAGAGAAGCGGGCTGCGGAAAATGGAAGGTGGGATTTCTCTTTTTCATAACCAAAACTTCATATTTATGCTTTCCTCCCTTCCTCTCATTTTCGGACCATTGATCTGTGTGGGATTTTTCCTGACCATCGATCCTACGGATCGTGAAAGGCAGAGGTTCAACCCTTTATACCTAGAAATCATGTGCTCCTGCTTTCCTCCCTTTGTTCCTTTCCACACCATTAATCTTCATAGAAATTCTCTAGACCGTCGATATGGCGGATCACAGAAAGAGGGACTTTAAATTTTCATGACCAAATTCTTATGTTTTCTGCCTTCCAATATCCACCTCTATGCTTTGTTCCAGACCATTGATCTTCAGAGAATATATTCAAACCATCGATCTGGCGGATCACAGAATGCATAATTTCAACCTTTCACGACTGAATCCTTAAGTTTTTCTCCTTCCAATCCCTGCCTCTATGTTCTTTTTCGAGCCATTGATTTTCAGCGGAAATGATCTGAGCCATCGAATCTGGATCGCAGAAAGAGAAAATCAAATTTTCCAAGCTTTTCAACCCAAAACTTTACCCTTTACGCTTCCGCCCTTTGCTTCTTTTCAAGTCGTTGATATGTGCAGAAGCTCTCCCTGATCGTCGGATCTCAGACTATGGAAAATTGGGATTCTAACGTTCAAACCCAAACTTCATTTCCTTTTTCGCTTGCTCCTTTTGCTGGACCGTTGATATTTGGTAGAAACGTTATGGGTTGTCGGATCTCGGATTGAAGCAATCGAAAGTCAGGCTTAACAATGTTCATGGCTGAGACTTGCCTTTTCCGCTTTCCCACTCTGAATTTTTCCTTGGCGAAAATGATTTGTGGCCTTATATCTTCTCCGCTTTGCATCCAGGTCATCCATATCGATCATTTTTTAACCTTGATCCACTTTTTCATACTTAGGTATATTTCCAAGGTCATGCCTAAGTATTTTTTTGTTGTTTTGACATTTAGGCTTAGGAATAAGCCTCCCCAGCAACTTCAAACCCCTTTCTGCATACCTCTAGGTCATAAGACATGAAAATATTTTTACCCTACCCCTCATCTTTTTACTAGATTATCCTTCTGTAGGGGGATTCGTATGGGTGTATCTGTAAAAATCCTAAAAATTATCACATGTACTAATAGCGACTCCAAATCGGGGATGTTATCCTCCCTATGAGGTAGCAAAGAACCCCAAAGACCAGGTGCCTGATCCATTAGGCTATTCCCAAGCTTTTCTTGAAATCCCCAACATGCTTATGAAAACAAAAATTGAACTGATACTGAAAACAAACTAAAAATTTGCTAAAAGAAATGCTCGCCATGTCAAGCTTATTCACACCTACCTACCCTACTTACTGAGCATCAATTCCCAATCAAGTAAATTCCGACTTCCAGTGAACCCAATCAAGCAAATGATCCCATAAAAAAACTTTCTCCTCATGCTTGATCAAAAACAGAAATGAAGGACTTAATGGAAAAAGGTTATGATAAATAAATCGATATTTATTGCAAGACATAACCATCCATTATAACTACAAAGCTTTTCCACATATTCAACCACTGGGTCATGACAACCTGCAAAATTTTCTGTTATGTACATGTCATGACAAGGCTACTCCAACTGCAACTCCTCTAACACCCTGTCAAGCTAATCTTCAAAAGAACCATGCAATGAATGCTCATGACAATTTTCAAATGGGACATCAACTTCTTCATCTTAAAACTCAGAATTTAAAACTTGATTCCTTCCAAATGTTTCAAAGGAAATATTATTGTGTTCTTCAATAGAATCAGGAAAAAAAAAATCTGAATTTTAAAAACATAAAGAAAAATCCCATTTGGAATCCTTATCTTCTTCTTGGTGATCCAATCTATTATTGTAGTCTGCTGGTTCTTGAGGTGCATTCTCCAAGTATCCATCCTCACATTCATCATATATAGGCATGTTGAAATCTCCTTTAAAAACATTACTAACAGAATTTTCAACATGTTGACTGCAATCTTCATAAAGAAAATTAGTATGGCCTTCTTCGTGCACATCACTAGGTTGACCATATTCCTGCTCATAAGAAGAAGGATGGGAGTGCAAAGCTGATTCTAGTTGTTAACACTTCTCATCTTCTTCTTTGGGTTTTAACGCCTCAGGGAAAACTGTTGTTTCCCTCATAGGTTGGGAATGATGGCATGACTACTTTCCCTTTTCATGATCTATCTCTAGGAATGTCATATCCTCAAGTTTCTATGTTTTCTTAGAGGCTCTTAATATTTGTTTCAAATATTCAAATGAGGAAAAACACAATGGAAAACACTTATTTTCAGCATGTTGATTCCAATCTTCATCAATAAAGTTAATATGACCCTCTTCCTGTACATCACCTTCCCGCTCACCTTCTTACTCATCATATACATGTGGGCTAAGTTTTTATTTAAAACCACCATTAATAGGGTTTGTAACAGGATGATGGAATTCTTCATAAAGCATATTCTGTCTTTGAAGAAATTGTTGCTCCAAAAGGGGGGATTTCTAATTGAACAAGGTGTTGGGCACATGGGCAGACCCGGGTTAACGCTTTATACGTCGCACCAACAAAAGACCCACTGTGTTGGCCCTTTCGGCAACAACCTGCGCGCAGGTTGCAGTCTCACCCGAAACAGCAATGGGGTGCCGCAGAATCAGGTTTCTGCATGCGGAGAGGGGTATTACTGTACCTTAGTCTTTCTAAACAATTATTATTCAACTTCCTGTTAACTTATCATTCATTCACATATAACTTCACAGCATAATAAACAAACCAAACTTGCATAACCCACTACAGGGAATCCACAGCGAAGCTTAGTATTAGCAGAGATCTTATATTATCAGATATACTCAGTTTAATGCATGAAAATGACAGAAACAGAAACAACACAACAAAACCACAACACCAAATATAACGTGGTTCACCCCCAGTGTAGGGGCTACGTCCACAAACTGCGTTTTATTCCTCTTTCCTCAAAACCACAGTTTATCTGTGCACTCAGCTGCAGATTCCTTCAGCTCTTAACAGCCGCACACACAGCAGCAGGCTTCTGCGCACACAGCTGCAGATCTTTCTTTCTTCCTTACAAAAACCCTCTGCGCACACAGCTGCAGAGGTCGTCCACGCACACAGCTTGGACTTGTCCTTTCCTTACAAAACCAACCTTACTTGCCTTATCTTTCCTTACATCAAAAAGTATAACCTCTCCATTTTACATAAGCGCTTATTTATACTGCGCAGTTTCACAAAACCCTGGTCTTAAACCATGGGCACCCACAAACCCTAAACCCTGAATTTAAACCATGGGTTTATTACAAAAAGGGAGGGTTTTGACTTACCCTGACACCCCTAAGACTATTTTGACCCATAGCTCCGCTTACAAATTTTCTAATTAACCGCGGAGTTACCCCTTATGGAGTATGCGCCCCAACACAAGGGCATCCTCCTCTTGTAACAAAATTTTAGAAGGTGAATTATATGAGCGACAATCTAAGGGAAATTCCCAACTTCCTTCTTGGCCACACAAATATTGACAAGAATGGTGCAAACTATCATTAGTTTCAGAGAAAAATATAGTTGGTTGAATCAGATTTTTGGCTTATGTCCATTTCAGTCAAGGAAGACATTGCCAAGGACTGAGGATTTTCTTGAATATCATGGAAATTGGTTTGTATTTCTTTTTTAGATGAGTATTCATGTAAAATTTCTAAAATTTCTTCATCCAAAAACTCCTCCTCATCATACATTTTTTTCAGCTGTTCAATGAAACCTTTATCATGCATGCAACAATCTTGAACTAGCAGCAAGGAAGGGTATCGATCTTTAAAATGCTCATGAAATACTAAATGAAAGTCTTTAAGGGGATATAAGCTTTCTGCTGGTAATCCCTCATACCATGACCTTGCATCTCCTTCTAAACTAACCACGAACATTTTCATTAAAGAATCCTCATGCAATTCAAATCCTATCTTATATATATGCTTATGAAATCTATCCAAATGAAGGGAAGCATCATCGCCATTTTGATCTTTGAATCTTGGAAGATATGCTTGCCAATATATATTAGGTATTCTATTTGGAAAACTAGGAATATGATCATGATTCATATGAGCATACCTTACAGCTATAGAACTCATCTTAATGATGAAGAAACTGAATCAGATCCCCAAACTTTGCAACCCATTTGACAGTGGAGCTACCATAGAACATTCTAGAGACTGGATTCTTTGAAGACAGAGTCACCATGTGAAAGAGGCACAACCTTCTTGATGTTTGGTCGTTGTTCACCATCAACAGTCAAATCTAAAACTCTAGCATTCACACCCAGGGAAGATTTGAACCCTCATCCCCGTATCGGTCCTTTTGGACACCAGTCTTCCCAGTAGAGTTACCTTCCAAAAAATTTGAGTGGAGTCGCCAGAGCATGTACAACCAGCATGTGTCTAGGACCGACTTCTCAACCAAGTCGTAGAACTAAAACAATGTTGTTTCCCCAAGGATATAATAGTGATTATTCCCTGGAAACGATGCCAAGATGTTATCACCCTGTAATTTTCCTATGGTTGTGGTAGGAAGTCACAGGGGTAACCATTTCAACCAATATTTATACTGTATTCTATCCTATACAGCCGGAGAGGGCTCTCTCTATATCACAAACTCATTCACGTATACATATGGATTTAAGCAAGCAGTCAGAAGGCTAGATATTTGATAGGAATGGGATATTTGCAGATTTAAATATGGTAAAACATATAGACAAGAAATACCATTGGGAAATGGAGTAACAGCCTAGAAATATTGAAGGGGATTACAACAACAATGAGTGGTGATTTTCCTATGAAATCTGAGGCAATGTGGCTATGATGTTCAATCAAATTCTCTTGAGGTGATGACATATAGAAATGAGGAAATACCCCAACAAAAACAGAGGCATCTGTCAATGGATGAATATCTGGGAACACCTTTAGCAGAAATATAACAAGCAATAATAACTGAAATAGAGCATTTATCAGTGGCTGAATTCTATCACAGCCATTATAAACACATAACAAATAAAAAATTTGATGGAAGGAGAGTTAGCATAAATGAATTCCTTGCATATAATCTAGAAATGTATTGGCAGAAAACACATACATGAAAATGGAACTACAGGAAACACAGACTGAGCAAGAAACAGCTTGATGAATCTCAAAAAACCCAGAGAATACTTTTCATTAAAGCTTCCAACAAAATAACAGAGCTACAAAACCTGAGCACTAAGGATTCTGAATGAAAGTTCCAACCCTCTCTTCCTCTTTCGAGGGTATATATATAGAGTACTGGGCTCCCGAGACCAACCTCAAAATAGAGCACCAAAACCAGTTACCACAATGGGGATCAAACCCGAATGATCATAAAATCCTAACAACTGTTGATTTGGCGGATTCACCATTATCACAAACCAAAACAGGAAACCATGCTGGGATGCGCATGATGGATTAATTAGGGAAATTTGACAGCAGGGACTCAGGCTCTCTCAGTGAAAATGACTGGTTCAAAGCACCTCCAACGGCCTGCAACAACTTCAAGCATGGCTACACCTTCACTAGAGAATTTTTTTCTGAACCGTTGATCTTCATCTGCTTAGATCCTGACCGTTCAATGATGCAACTATTACTTGATTTTGCAATCCTCCTGTGTGATAAAATCATTGCTTATTGACACAGCTAAATCAACCTTTGTCGTTGATCTTACCTCATCTTTAATCCTGACCATTTAAACATGTGAGCCTTTAAGCCATTTCGCCAATATGGAAATTTCTTTTCTATGTGCAAATTAGATCGACGAGAGGAATTTGCATCATTGCTCTGATTCAATCTTTGATCTCCACTATTGAAAAATGCACCATCGTGCTCCATAAAGTGACCTTTGTACTTCCAAACCCCGAGCGCGATATCCAATGGGAAAAGGACACATCATTTATGCACGTTTTCCATCACGCATGCCTTCTCCTGACTTTGAGTGTGCAAGTATTTCGGCGACATCAATCTCCACAGTATATCTCCTTTTAACTTTGATCCAAGACATTTAAAACTATTGGGTCTACCCAATATCTCATATCGGGAGATCTACTTATCTCGTGCACATGTTCCTCTTTTTGGCATCATCGATCTCAAATAGAGATATTCCCAACCGTTGATTTGAGGTAGAGATGCAGGCTGCAGGCTGCGGAAAACAGAAGGCAGGATTTCTCCTTTTCATAACCAAAACTTCATATTTTCGCTTTCCTCCCTTCCTCTCCTTTCCGGACCATTGATCTATGCAGGAGTTTTCCTGACCATCGATCCTATGGATCGCGGAAGGTAGAGGTTCAACCATTTATACCCAAAAATATTGTGTTTCCACTTTCCTCCCTTTGCGCCTTTCCGCACCGTTGATCTTCACAGAAACTCTTCGGATCGTCGATCTAGCGGATCGAGGAAAGCGGGACTTTAACTTTTCAAGACTAAATTCTTACGTGTTCTGCCTACTGATCTCCACATCTTTGCTCTCTTCCAGACCGTTGATGTTCGCAGAAACTCTCTAGAACGTCAATATGGTGGATCGCGGAATGTGTTATTTCAACCTTTCACGACCAAATCCTTAAGTTTTCCACGTTCTGATCTCTGCCTCATTGTTCTTTTCTGAGCCGCTGATCTCTGGCAGAAACAATCTAGCCGTCGGATCTGGATCGCGAAAACTGGAAATTAGATTTTCCAATTTTTGCAACGCGAAACTTAACCCTTTTCCGCTTCCTCCCTTTGCTTCTATCTGAGCCGTTGATCTGTGTGGAATCTCTCCCTGACCGTCGCATCTCAGACTACGGAAGTCAGAAATCAGGATTCTAACTTTCAAACCCAAACTTCATTGCCTTTTTAGCTTTTGTCTTTTGCTGGACCGTTGATATTTGACGAAAATACTGTGGGTCGTCAGATCTCGGACTGAGGCAAGCGGAAGTCAGGTTTACCAATGGTCACGACCGAGAGTTGTCTTTTTCGCTTTCCCTCTTCTGATTTTGCCTTGGAGGAAATTATTTGTGGCCTTATATCTTCTCCGCTTTGCATCCAAGCCGTCCATATCGATCGGTTTTTAACCTTGATCCGATTTTTCTTACTTAGGTATATTTCCAAGGTCGCACCTAAGGATTCTTTTACTTTTTTGACATTCAGGCTCTAGAATAAGCCTCCCTAACACCTTCAAACCCCTTTCTGCATACCTCTAGGTCATAAGACATGAAAAGCTTTTGACCCTACCTCTCATCTTTTTACTAGCTTATCCTTCTATAGAGGGATCCGTATGGGTGTATCTGTAAAAATCCTCAAAAATTAGCACAGGTGCTAACACATATGTTTCAAAGTCTTAACATTCATATTTAAATAAAAAGATTCATATTCCATCCTTTACGTGCAAATAAAGAAGTGAGTATTTTTGTACCAATACAAGGTTAAGGAGCAATAACTTGGGTTATTGTAGAGAAATAAGGCACATAGGATATAATTCCAAAGGAGACACCAATATATGTGGTTCACCCCTAACGAGTAGCTGCGTCCACCAAAATTGTTAATATTTCTATTAATTGTTCAACAAAAACTTGCAAATTTGCAATACAACTACTGCAATTCATCTTCCTTAATATCAAATCTCTCTCAAAGAGGATAATATCCGCTACTAATTAGCCTTATTGCAAGGCCTTCATTTTAAACATAGACAAATCCATCTAAAGTAATTTAGAACCTTCTCACTAAATTATAACTATAAATATTATCATTTAAATATTAAAGTCTACACCCTTGAATATGAAAACCATGCTTCCAATAAACTCATAAAACTCGGTCTTTACTATTCAATAAAAAGAAAAGGGATTGGTTCACTTAATGACTGAACCACCTTTTTATTAATAAAAAAAAAACTCCCACCTTTATCTTACTCAAGTACTACATAATATATAATGGAATGACTTTCTTAGAATAGTTCACTCTCTTCTCTTTTAAATAAATATTCTTATGATTCAAAAATAGTAATATATAATTCATTGGAACTTAAGTCCAATTCTAAACAATGGATCTGGTTTTTGTTTAATAAGTTGGCTTCCAATTTTTAATGCTCCATTCTTACTTCAAAGGAACATTTTGGTACTTTAAACAAACATAACTAAATGGACTGTACTTATCAACCTTAAGATGGGGTTGAAACTTGGTTATTTATAGTACAATTCTTCAAATATTATTTACTTTTAACTCTTAATATTTTATTAAAAATCAAATATTATATCAAATTTCTAATGGAAACTGGCTCCTTAAAAGAGGTATCAATCGGGAGTGTGGCTGCTTTTTATGTAAAAGATGTACATATGCATTACGTATATAATGCATAAAGAAGAAGAATTACTTTTTATGCTTCAAGAAAACGATGGCTTAATACCATACTGGCTAAATATAAAGAATTACTTTAAGCTTACTCTTATGACATGTATGGGAGTAAGAATTACCATGTTAACGACTACAGGTTTTATTGTAGGAAAGCATATGAATAACATTTAATTTTTCTTGCATAGAACAATAAACGTAGAGTTACTCAATTATAAACCGAATAACCTCCCATCTTTATCATAAAAAGAAATATATATAAACGCATATCAACCAGAGAGAGGTGGTGACTCTATGAGATACCTATACTTCTCATTCCAACAGCCATATAACATATGTATAAAACAAATACGAGCTTTAGCTCTTACCAATATGCAAATTCAGAACTTTACAGGGTATTTACCGTTTGCGATAGAAGTTGATTTCTCTGCCTTCGCAGGCCCTGCTCTCCATTCTCCCCTTTTACGGATTCAATGTCAGTAAGGTAACAGTCCTTGGCGGTTTATCCATAATAGCTCGACTCTGACTCTCCCTGGAGAAGTCTTTTTACAAACCATCTTCTTGAATTCTGAAGTTGGTTCTCTTCCTTCAATAAGAAGAGAGAACGAGAGACCCTAACCGTCTTGCTCCATAAAAAAAACTATAACTGATCATTAAATCTTTTTAAAGATTCAAGCCAACTTTCACTTTTCAATATTAACTATACTATATGTTTCCATATTATACAATGTTATTAACTATTATCTCCTTACTTTTCACCTTTTAAGCGTGGAATGTTTACATTCTAAATTAGGTAATGGGCATCGTAATGTAAAAACCACTCTTGAATGTTCATTTTTTTATATAAATAATACATAAAAGGTGTCGTATAAAAAGATTACATTTTCTTTAATTAAGGTGACTATAATATATATACAAGAAAAGAAAAAACATGTAGCCTAAGCATAATACTTTTTCACCTAGAACCCATTTCGGGGCTTGTGCCCATCATAATCTATGAATTTAATATTCTCCTTTTTAGAAGAATTTAGAATATATATATATATATAT
>LPNX010012189.1:883786-904684 GCA_001517045.1 Pseudotsuga menziesii
GAGTTGTCACACTTGCAACCTTGCATTAGATGCTTGGGTCATCTATACACCCACAGGTCAAGTAGTTACCTCTAGAGGCATATGTTTAGGTCCTTCCACCAACAATATGACCGAGTACATTGCTGTCATCAAGCTACTAAGAGATGTTGATTTACATCATATTTTGTGTCTTCAAGTTAGACTCGACTCCCAATTAGGTGTTTCTCAAATTAATGGTGATTGTCAAGTGAGACATCATACTTTTCTTCATCAATTCTTAATAATTAGATTACTATAGAGACATTTTTATTATATTATATGTAAACACATTCCAATACATCAAAATACAGTAACTGACTCATATGCAAATTACATTCTCGATTGGCATTTTTCACACACATTGTAAAAATAAATACTCAGATGTATAGATAGAGACACATGTAATTAAGTCCATATATATATGTGTGTGTGTAAAAAAAGGTCCATAATATCGAGTTTTGGTCTAGATGTCCAGTCATAAATACATCACAAAAAAAACTGGCATCACAATCGCTCATGATGCTAAAAACACTACGGAGACTCCGGAGTCTCAGCTTCCTCCGCTACCACCTCTCTATAACAAAGGACTTCCCTGGACACCTTCTAGAGCAACCATAACCATGCAGGGGGCACTCCTACAACATGTTTATGCATGTCCATGGGTGTCCTATTCATCCTAAGGGTAGGAATGTCATGTGTAAGACAAACCATTTTTACCTCAATTGTCCTTAGCATGGAATCAACACCACCTCCATCAATCGGTCATACATAAGTCCTTGAATGCCCACCCGATCGAACCGGCCCAATTTCTGCATCATACACTTTATTTACTTATACTCATAAAAATACATATGTATAAACACATATTCACAACAATTTTAATAAAAATCATGTATATGAAAAGAAAAATATGTACCCATCTCTCCCCATGTCTGTCTAGTAGGAAGCATGACCTCTGGATAACCTCGAAAATCTAAACCAGAATATGGAAACTGCTCGAAAGATGGTACCTTCCGACTCGACCATGAGTGGAAGTCAACATCATATCCACCTCGGATATCTCCAACACCTTGTCACACTAAGAAATGTCCCCATTTAGTAATCCTAGGCTCACGAGGATTTGGATGAGGTAGAGTCACCTTGGGGCTCAAAGATGACACACATTCAAAGGAGAAGGTTATCAAGATGCTTGGATACCCAAAGTTCTTCTTCTTTCCAAGATTACAATCAGTGAGTTTTTTATTCATGTTGATATCAAGACCCGAAGACCAATCAAATACCATGTTCCTCAGACATTATACACCCAAGTGCATGCCAGGTTACAAGTATCCAAATGTAGAGATGACACACCTGCCACTTGTTTAATACTACTCACAATGACCTTGAGTGTAAAACTCGTTATTTTCCCAATAGGAACTTGGGTGCCTGACTTTTGCAATCTAGGCACACAGTATGTGTTCATAGTCTTGAACACTTAGTGGTTCACCACCATGACCGGAACCACTGAGGTTCATGTCCACCCCTCTATGTGACAAATATGTGATGAAGTATATATCTTCGACAATAATATCAATGTCTCACCATGAAGGTCAAACACAGCCTAATCAGGATCCCAGTACCTTACCAAGGTTTTCAATAACCTAGGTTGGGCACGCATGTTTTCCGCATAGAATAAATGGAGAAAACCACACCGACGAAGGGAATTTAAGGTCAATGGATTGTGTAAGGATTCTTGGTCTAGATCCTCATGCTCTCATGCAGCATATGCAAGTGCAATGTTTTTCACAGCGAATACCATACGCGGGTACCTCACTGTCCACCTGCATATTTTTGTCGAATACATGAGTTCCCAAGAGGCTACCCACATATCCCGCATTGTGCCTTTTGTAACTTGCTAAAACATCAAAGTTGCAGGAAAACTAGAAAGAGGCTACCCACATATCTCGAAATTAAAGCATGAAAATAAGGAGAGAAGAGAGAGAAATTACCTACAACTTGAGGAATTCAATTTCTTCCACTAGATTTCCTATACGAAATACTTGAAGGTCTAGGGCCATTTTGCACTATTCCAAGGTAAAACAAATGAATTAGTTTTTTAACCCAAATTTACTATTTATGGTAAACAATTCTAAAAAATTCACCCACGTTGTATAGTTTTTGGTTCATTTTAAATGTTTTAACTAATGTTGTTTTAATTTTTTCTTATATTTTTCATGTTATATATAAAAATTAAACATTATACCTCGACATATAAGGTAGGCCATTGTCACATTGCATTTTGTATATATACCTTTTTCCACTTTGAACCATAGAATTCATTTTTATCCATGGACTGCGATGTAAGTCTCCTAACATCTTTCAATCGTCATTCTTCTTTTATAGATTAGAGCCTACCAAACACGGGTTACCCTATTTTAGAATCCTTCTTATCTTTTGGTACCCATGCCGCATGTTGTTAGGACTCATGAGACTAATTTGTTGCCCTTACATGTGAAAATATAAGCCTCATAGTCTCCCCTTTTTTCTTACTACCCCTTGTTACAGGCTCCCGTCATATGGAGTTACCTTTAAGTTCTGGTCTAACTCCTTAAACATGACTAGATTGTCGAGTTTACTTATTCTTTCAAACTCGTTAAATGAATTGAAATATTATCCACATCGGTATAATTTTAACCCTTTTCCGAACCATGTGGATTACTTACGAAAAAGGAATACTCTATTTCAGTGTGGCTAGAAAGTATTCCTAGATATAATTTTATCATTTTTTCAGGCCTAGGGGACTAAATATATGAAAAAGGAACCTGATTGAGCTTACTTTTTCTTTTTCGTTCTCTAGTTTAAATTGTGAAAAATATTTTGAGCGTTCTTTATGCCATTTTCATGCTCGTTAAAACCCTAGTACAATGCATCGAGTTTATTGTTGGTTAACCCATATTTGTAAATAAATGGAACAACCCGAGTGATATTTCCTTCCTTCACACTCGTTAAACTAATGCTATGTTCTTTCTCTCGAAGGAGGGTCGGTATGATGATAATTTACCCCTTTTTTGGACCTTTCCAACTAACTACGAAAAAGGAATACCTTAGTTTCGTGGAGCTAAGAGACTTCTTATATGGATTTTTTTATACCTTTTTAGACTCATGACACTAACTTTACAAAAAAAGCTCCCCCCCTGGAGTCTTCTTTGGAATTTATGAGACATTCAAATTGTGAAAACATCGTCAAGCATCCACTAATTCGGGCTTGTAAAATCCATGAATCAGTGATTTATCAAGAAATATTCTCTCTCTTCTTCAAGCTTACTAAAAAATGAAGAATGTCTAGAGTTTTCTTTCTTGGACTCGTTAAACCTTGACAAGAAACAAAGGAAGGAAATACTCTATTTAAATTGTAATTTGTTTGGAAGAAATTTCACAGTCATCCTTGAACAAAGCACCAGTTTTGGGTTTCCTGGCAGTCAAGCCTCAGTTTTACACTTTCTAGTTTCATCATGTCCTCTGGTTTACTACTCCTCCATTGATCACCTGACCCAAGTATATGGGTAATATGTTTATGTCCCCTACATTGCAGATGTGTCTAGTTATTCTTGTTGAGTCTAAAGTTTCCTTGGGTCACTCGTATGTCGTTCTCACTATTCAAGGATCCTTAACCTCTGTATGTTTACCTTGATCGCTTTCATGACCATATTTGATATTTATCTATGTCGTCTTACCTCATCCAGTCTACAAGTTTAATCATGTAACCTGTTGAAGTATTCATCAATGCCTTCCTTCTCACAAATATTTTCCTATCAGCATCAACTAATGATAAAGACCTAGATTTTTTTGGGATAATACCTTGGGATCAACTTACCATCTTGGTGGTCTCCCTTGCATTCATCATTAATATATATCTCTAAATAATACTTTGATGGTATCCTCCATGTTTGACTTCAACTAATATATTCACATGGTTAGGATTTGTACTCTGTTGGATTTGGATGAAGACCTTGGGTTTTAAACTTATAAAACCTAAGTTGTGCAAGATCATGCCATACTTTGTGACACAACTCTAGCTATTGAACATCTGCTATTATACTCATGTGGCTACAATCCACTTTGTAAATCATGTGTGGCTTTGTATCCCATATCATATGATGTATATGTATCTTGTAAAGAATCTAGTGTTCCATATTATCGAACATGGCATCCTTAGTACAATATTGTAAATTGACCTCTATTTGTCTGTTTTAGTTACTTCTTTGTAGCCTAGTCTGAGTCCTTTGATCTTATGATTGTAATGTATTTTGGCCATCCTTATCCTCTGACCTCATACATTAGGGGGCATCTATTATACCTCATATCGGAACTTCTCCATCTGAGTTATGACACTCAATGTGCCATCACAAAAATGACAAAATGGATAGAAGGGCCTTAACACTATACTAAAATACATGTTGTTCACTCCAACATCAACACATTTTGGTTATGTGTTTTGCATATATAAGCGATTTTTGTAACAACCTCTTTGCTACTCCGATTCTTCAGTCACAGAAAATACAAGGTAAATGTAAATGTGCAAATTTCCAGTAGACAAGTCAAGGCTGGTAAAAGCATTGTAATTATTATTTTTGTGATTCCTAAGTAGAGGGTAATGAGTATTCACTACAAGCGTTTAGATAAATTAATAACATATCTATTAACAAAAGTAATTACTTTTAGATTATCCTTAATGAGGATTAAGTGGTCATCTTGGATATTATTATTTCGAGTGAAAAGATCTTAAAAACTTAACACAGAAAGAAACCAAGAAATAGTAGTAACTTAATATCATGAATATTATTATACTTATTCATAAAATATGATTATAAAAAAGGTTATATTTTTATATCTATTCTTCTTTGTGGAGGATCTGCTCTGTCAAGGATGGAACATTAATGATTTTAAAAGAATTTGAGAGAGCTATGTAATGATGGAGGAGGACTGTTAGGAGTTGGGAAGTTATGTGAAAAGTTAATTACTTCAATCATTATCGATTGAAAAATTAATTATATAATGGAGTTAACAAAAAATAAATATAATATATTTACATTATATATTACATTAAAATGGATTAAAAGGTAGCTTTAAAAACGAACTTGACAACGGCCGTATTGACTCGGTGTTGTCGATGGAGAGAGACTTGTCCATTATAATATTGTTGATAATTATGTATTGGGAGGAAGGAAGGGGCTTAGGGGATTCGAATCCTTATTTCATGAAGAAGAAAGATATATGAATTTGAGCTTACTCATGGGTGAGAGAATGGCATGTCCATGGGATCCAATTCGCTTTCCACTCTTATTGTGATATTTGAATGCTTTTATTAATGGAAGACACATGCAACTTGGACAGAGTGATATTGTGTCTCAAATATTTACATTTTTGGAAGAGTTGATACCTTTCTTCGAGCCTATGTAATTAATATACATCACTTCATCATAAGGTCGATGGTTTCTTGGAAGTAAACCAGTTTCTGGCAACACAAATTAAAAGATACAGGAAAACGTTCAGACAAACATTCAATTTACACCGGTTGCATTTTTATTCTCAGGTAGGTTTCCTTTGGAGTTCTTTCTTCTGCATATGTTTCTTCAATTTTTTCTGTCTATATCCAAATATACTATTAACTGTTGCGCTGTAAATACCAAAAAAGAAGCTTCTGCCCGCTTGAATTCCCTTTGAATATGTAGAAGTCTTCATTCAAGTAGAAAACATTTTAAATGTAGCGCATCCACTTCATACGAATTCGTAGTAGATAGGTTTCCAAAAGAATGGTCAAGAACGCACTTAGGTTGTGAATATTCATGTACAACCAAATTTAATAATTCAAAAACTAGGATCAGTTCAGGGCTTGTGAATAATATATGTCTGTGTGTGGCCTGGTAGTGATGTCCATTCAAATTATATTTTTGTCTTTGACTCTCACATTTCATGAATGGCGCTCGAAGAAGATTTCCCAAGGAACAACACGGTGGGACAACACGTTGCCAAACTACCCAAATTCTGGTGATTGAAGCTCGCGATGGAGAAACCCTCGGCACCTCTCGAACCCGTCCTGGTTTACTCTGGCATCGGACAGGGTTTTCGCCTATGGCATCCTCTGTCACTCATTCAGGGAAGTCCCTGACTTATCTTCTGGATGAGCACTCTCCTTCTGTGTTTTTACCCGCTCTTTCTAGTTACTTGTCTAGGGTTTATTGTATTGGGTATCTTTCTGGTCTGCAGGGTGGTTTGGGTGTGGACAGTCTCTTGGAGTCCCTCCCCTTAGTTGGGGGACTAGTACCAACCAAGGGTGAAAAAAGTGGGAAGACAATCGCTTCAGACTGTCCGCGCTTGGTTTTATTGGCCGGGTCCAGACACCTTGTGGGTTTTTTATGTCTTTTTTGTTTTCTCCTGTTGGTACCCTTGTCGAGCCTGGTTGACTTTGATACCCTTGTTTTCAGGAGTGTGGGGTTTCACGTGCCCTGTGATTCTCTTGCCTTATCTTCTTTCCGGTGACCTCACTCCTTTTGCCTGCATCGTGGGGTTCTTACCAGGTATTTCTTCTTCTTTTTGGCATCTGTCGCCATCATTGGGGCTCCCACGTTCATCCTTTACGTGGTTTTTTTTTATCATTGTCAGGGGAATGCCCTTTGATTTGGACTGGCCTTTCTGTCTATGGGGTTTGATATTGACTTTCGCTTTCACACCACTTCGTGGGTTTGACTTCCGTCTGCTTATCTGGGGACTGGGGTCTGGACTAAGTATCCCACATTCCCTCTGGATGTTCCTGCTGTAGCTCTTTTTGACTCTTGCCCTCCTCCTTTTTTGTGATTCTGTCACACGGTGACCGGAACTTTGGGCACTGCGTGGAGGTGGTGTCTTCTTGGTGTTTTGCGGTGGGGGCTTATCGTGGTCTCTCAGCCGGGACTTCGGACACCGTGTGGTGGTGGTGCCCACTTGGTGTTTTGCGGTGGGGGCATATTGTGGTCTCTCTGCCACCACCTTTGTGTGACCTGCACAGGCATTATGCAGGGACAGAACAACGTTCCTCGATGGCGTCGAAAAAGAAACGCCAAGTGCATCAAAGCCCTGGAGGGGCATTACAGGTTTGTTCTCGGTCACGACATCTACATGGATAGGGTGTCTGCCCTTTGTTCTCGTGCATTCATTGGGTGCCTGGAGTATGCTCGCATGAATAAATCTGAATGGATTGACTGGGCGACTGCTAACTGGAAGCCATTGATTAACTATGTACCCTCGATCAGTTTATTGTCCAGGGGCTGGATCGTATTCGTCTTCCTTGAAGAAGCTCAATGCACAAAGATTCTGGAGGGCATGTGGCGTATGGGGACAGGCTCCCTGGTGTTGGATTGATGGCACCCCCAGTTCGATCCTTTAACTGAGAGGATTGTTAAGCGTCACTTGTGGGTGCTCTTACCCCACTTGCCATTTCCCTTATGGAATAAGAATGTTTTGGAAGGCATAGCTAATACCATTGGCAGGTATGTGGCGGTGGAGAATGATTTTCACTTGGTCTTTGATAAAAGGGTGGCAAAAGTACTAGTGGAATTGGATATATCATCGGGTTTACCAGCGGATGTCGAAGTCCTCTGTGGGGAACGGCTATTAGTCCAAAAGCTGGACTATCTCAGAGTTCCTTTCAGGTGTAATTTATGCCACGAAACTGGACATCTCAGGCGCCACTGCACTCACCTTCGATCTTATCAGGACGATTCCGGTTCTGATATCCTACAGTTAGCTGATTTCAACAACTGCTGCTTGCCTCGGTCTCCTTTAGGTACACCTGTTAAGTCTTCCTTTCCTACTGTCATGGTTTCTGAATCATTTCTTCAGGATGTTGATGGTCTCATTTTATCACATTTGAAGGATACCCTATCCGCACCGTCTCGGCCTCCATTTACTGAGAATGAGACCCTATCCACTCCCCTGAGGGAAGTTACTTTCCAGGAGACATCTGCTTCTTTACTAATATCTCCTATCAATGATGCCCTGGATATTGTCTCATGTTCTCCAACCTTTTCCCAAGAGACTCCTCACACTTTCCCGAAAAATGATTCAGGGCAGATGAATTTATCCTCCCACGGCTTTCCTCCCTTGGTCATTGTTTCTGACCCTCTTTTGCCTATCTCGCCTGTCTCGTCTTCCCTCTCCCTGATCGCTTCTGCACATGTTGCTCCTATCCCCCCACTCTCCTCTTTAACTGACTTCCCACCCCTGGGAACTAGGACCACTGCTCCTTTTCATCCCCCCCCTCCCTCCAGTCCTACAAACTCTCCCTCCTTCTCTGATCCTTCACTCAAACACACCCTCCCCATTTTTTCTGCTTCCACTCCTACCTCTCCATCTACTCTACCACTCAACTCCATCCGTTTCTCTAATGTCACTATCCGAAAGAAAAAGAAAGAGAATAAGAACCTCTCTCCTAGTTCTCCCCCTTATATCCCTCTTTCTGTTCGTTTAGAAGCTGCTGATGCTGCCTTACCTTCCCGGGGACTTAGAGCTATGTCACCCCATAGCGACATTCCATGAAAATTATTTCCCTCAACGTTAGAGGCCTTGGGGGCAAGGCTAAACTTTATCGCCTCCGCTCTCTCTTTCACTCACTCAGACTGGATATGATCCTTTTACAAGAAACCATGTGCAGCTCCTTTCCTGCACTTTTTGCTTTCTCAAAGATCTACCCTACATGGGAGTTTTGTGCTACTGATGCCCTTGGTCTCTCTGGTGGTCTCCTCACTGCCTGGGACCCTATAAAAGTCAGATGTCGTGCATTTCATACCTGTGTTGGTATCCTCCTGCAGGCTTCCATTAGAGGTCTCTCTTACCTTCTCACTATCCTCAATGTATATGGACCCTATAAAAACCGTGAATCTTTCTGGGATAAGTCCTTCTCCAGCGGCTTTCTCAATCTTCCCAACCTGGTTCTAGGTGGTGATCTTAACCTGATACTTCACTCTATTGAGGTCTGGGGTCACAATCTCTCTCCCGATCCCCTATCTGGGTATTTCTCATCCCTTTTTGATGCCCTTGTTTTACGGGATCTGGCCCCTACTGTTGCTGGTCCTACATGGCGTAATGGTCGTGCAGGTACCGCTGGAATTAGCAAAAGACTGGACCGCTTTCTGATTTCGGGTACTCTGATCCCCAGCCTTGGGACCCATAGAGTCTAGACCCACTGCTCTGACATTTTTGATCACTATCCTATCATTTTGGAATGGGACAAACATAGATCCTCTTTCAATTACCCATTCAAGTTTAACAGATCTTGGCTTAATGATCAACATTTTGTGTCTTGGGTTACATCCCTTTGGCTTCAACCTTCTCAATATGTCTCTGTTTCTGCCATGGACTCTCTCCTTCACAAGATGCGCTTTCTCAAAACTGAAGCCAAACTTTGGATCAAGAACAAGCAGTCCATTTTGGATGGGGACTTGAACATTATTGAAAATTCCATCACATCTCTCCTTGCGAACTCTTTTAGTGGTATTTTATCTTCTAGTGATCTGGAGAAACTCACCCTTCTTAGAACCAAGAGAAAGTTGATTCTGGATCACTCCCTTCTCACCTGGCAACTTAAGAGCAGGACTAATGGAATTTGGAAGGTGACTCAAACACGAAATACTTTCATATGATTGCATCTGGTCGTCGAAACCAGAATACTATTTGGTCCCTTCAAGATGAGTCTGGTATATCCTATGAGGATGAATCATCACTCAAAGCTCTGGGGGAAGCACATTTTGCTAACATCTTCAAAGATGATGGGGGTACTAGTCTTCTCCACCAACTTAAAGTCATCCTTCTCTATCCTAGGATGATTCCTGTGGAAAGGGCTGATGACCTTACCTGTGGAGTTTTGCTCGGAGAAATTGAATCTGCTCTTAAGTCTTTTAAAAAAGATAGGAGTCCTGGTCCTGATGGATGGCCTGTTGAGTTTTACCTGCATTTCTTTGATCTTTTGGGACCGGATCTTTTATCTGCTGTTGATCTTACCAGGGTCTCGGGTATCATTCCAATCTCCCTGAACTCCACCTTTATCACTCTTATTCCCAAAAAGGACAAGCCGTTGACCTTTGCCGATTTTAGACCCATATCACTTTGCAATCTGTTGTACAAACTTATCTCCAAAGTCATTGCTGTCAGAATCAAGCCCTTCCTGGACTCAGGTATTTCGCAGGAACAATATGGGTTTCTCAAAAACCGCCAGATCGTTGATCCCATTGGCATTGTTCAGGAATCACTTCACTCCATCAAAACCAAGAATCTTTGTGCATTTATTATTAAGTTGGATCTCATTAAGGCATTTGATAGGGTAAATTGGACCTTTATCTGCCTTATCCTAATTCAGATTGGGGCACCACTTCAAACTGTCAATTGGATTATGGGCTGCATCTCATCCGCTACCTTTGCTGTTCTTATCAATGGTACCCCCACAAATTTTTTTCCTGCTTCGCATGGTATCCGTCAGGGATGCCCCCTATCGCCATTGCTTTTCATACTTGTCATTGAGGGTCTCAGTCTGTTAATATCCGATGCACGTTGTCGTGGTCTTATTCGTGGTGTCAAAATCACCTCTTCACTTACCTTGACCCATCTTCTTTTTGTTGACGATGTTATCCTTTTGGGTACCGGTACACTACAAGAATGGGCAGCATTTGAAGTAATCTTGGATACTTTCTGTAAAGCCTCTGGTATGTCAATAAGCCTAGATAAATCTGTTCTCCTTCATAACTGTATTCCTACTCCTGAGCTCCACAATCTCTCCAGTGTGGTCCCTTATAAACTTTCTCCCATCACCATGGGTTTCAAATATCTTGGGTTTTACATTAAACCCCTGGGATACAGGACAAAGGACTGGTATTGGCTTATACAAAAATTTGAAAAGAAAATATGTTTATGGACTCATAAGCTCCTATCCTTGGGAGGCAGATTGGTTCTGGTACAAGCTGTTCTCTCCAGCATCCATGTATATTGGATGGGTTTAGCCTCACTGTCGGTCTCTATCTTGCAGAAGTTGCGCAGTATCACATTTGCTTTCCTGTGGGGATCTCATGGGCATTCTCGTAAATACCACCTTGCTTGCTGGTCGGACTTATCACTGCCAAAGAAATTTAAGGGTTGGGGAATTAAAAATTTACACTGGTTCAGTATTTCTCTTCGCCTTAAGACCTTTTGGAGAGTTCTTTTTAGTGACAGTCTTTGGCATCGATTTCTTATATCAAAGTATTTGAGACAGTTTTCTGTCACCACATGGCTCCGGGAGAAAAAATTCTGTACGAGGGGAGTTTTAGTTATTTGGAGAGGGTTTATACAAACCCTTCCTTGGATGGGTCCGCACCTTACCTGGCTTGTGGGAAATGGCAACGACATTTTAATTGGTACAGATCCTGTGATTGGCAACTCTGTGTCTTTCTACTTTCCTGAAGACCTCCGATCCTATCTGGAGGATATGGGCATTACAACTCTTGCTTTGGCACATAATATATTACCCGATGCACATCATTACTAGTATACTGCTGATGAATTATATCTTGATGGTGATTGGAAAAATATTTGGAATGCATATATCAGATGCCTGGATCTGAACGGTATTCGACTTACCAATGCACCTGATTCTCTGATCTGGAATTATAATAAGAACAATGGTTTAGTCACTGCTGATAAAGTGTATGAATATATTATCTATACTATTCAGCCTGTCCTGGGCAGAAGTTTGTATGATACTCTTTGGACACACCACCTCCCAAGGAAGATTGGTTGTTTCTCATGGCTGGTTTTACATAATAAAATTCTTACATGGGACAATCTACAGAAGAAAGGTAAAATTGGCCCTGGCATTTGCTCCATGTGTTATGCTAATGATGAGTCTGTTCATCATATTTTTGTCTGCTGCCCGATTTGGAGAGGTATTCTAGGTGCTCTTTGTGACCAGCTTCAGCTATGTATTCCCCCTGTTTCAGATTCTATCTCGGCTTTTTTTCAGGACTGGGCTAACACCTACCATTGCAGCTCGGCACTGTATTTTTTCCCACACCTTGCGATTTGGGCTGTCTGGAAAGCCCGTAATAGAGCTGTATTTGATGGTATCAGGGTTAATATTTCGGTTTTTATGCATCAGATACTTAATGCACTTCATTTGTATCCCTCACGGGCTGCCACCAAAAGTAGGAAAAAGAAATCTGACAGAAGGATTGGACCCAGACCACTCATGATCTTTCCATGTGGTTTTTTTGATGGTGCTGCAAACTCTTCTACTGCTGGTATTGGATATTGTATATTTCTCAATGAGAATCATCGCCTTGAATTTGCGTTGGGGGTCGGACAGGGGACCAATACCAAAGCAGAACTGCTTGGTCTCTGGGCAGTTCTGTACTCATCCCAAATGATGGGTTTACCTTTGACCCGTATCTTCGGTGACTCCCAGGTCATTATCAGTTGGGCAAACGGTATTTCTGCACTCTCCCCACCAGAGCTCTTTCACTGGTGTAGGGAATCACATAAGCTTCTTAAAAGCTTCATTGATCTCTCCATCATTCACATTTATCGGGAATTCAATGGGATTGCAGACCGTCTGTCCAAACAAGCACTCATGTACTCCCCGGGATTTGGGTACTTCTACGAAATTTTGGATGACCAGTTGGTCCATAGTGACTCATATCAGCTTTTTTGAGTGTATATTGGGAAATTTCCCATTCTTATTAGATATACACTGTATGTTTGTCAGAGTGCTTCTTGGTCTGCAGCTCTGGTCTCATGTCTCCTGATAGATGAGAATGATGATGGTTGATCATCTTTATGATGAGGCAGATTACTGATGGGAACACTTGTCATTGTTCACCCTCCCCTCCGGTTGCAATTCGACATGATTCTCATTCTTATGATGTATTATTACCGATGTATCCCCCTTTTTGGGTTTTTGGATGGCTGTTAAAAGGCCCTTTGATTCTTAATAAAGAATATCAAGGACTGATTTTTTCTTCCTGAAAAAATATATATATATATATGTTTGTGTGTCTAAAAATAAGGTGAATGACAATGTGAATCCAGGTGTTAAATGAATCACCTCAAAGAAAAACGGAAACATCAAACCCTTACTATAGATTTTTTTTTAAAATGTATTATTAGTCAATAAATAAAAGGTAAGCCATCCAATCAATTTTGGAAATGTTCTTTGTAAAGAGATTTAGAGAAAAATAAAAGTAAGTTGTTAAATATAGACTTTTATAATCTTTATTTTGATAATTTAAGAGAAAATAATGTGTATTATTAGTCCACAATAAAAAAGTAAGCCATGCAATAAGTTTTAGAAATATTTTTTGTAAAGAGATTTAGAGAAAGTAAGTTGTTAAATATAGACTTCTATAATCTTTACTTGGATAGTTTAAAAGAAAATAATATGAACTCTTAGTCCATAATTAAAATTGTAAGCCATGTGATGAATTCTAAAATGTTCTTTGTAAAGATATTTAGAGAAAAAGAAAGTAAGTTTCAATTAATGAGTTGCACAATTGTAATTTCCTCGTTAAAAATAATAACAAGATCAACAAATTTTGGTGAACCTACCCCAAGTTGGGGTGAACCATGTATATCGGCATCTCTCTCTTACTTTCGTATTTTATGTCTTTTATTTTTGTGAAGTCACTCAAGTCAATGCTTTGTAATTCTTACATGTTTTTAAGAACACTCATTTCCATACTCAGTACATAATAAATAAACTATGGATTATGTTAAGGTTTTACTTACATGAAGAATACGGTTATTATGTTATAGGAGAAACTACGGTAATAGTGTTGTGTTATCATGAATGAATGATGGATAATATGTACAAGCTCTTGTTAGTAAGACCATGGAAAGATCATTTACAATAAGCATACATTTACTTTCCTATGTAAGACTTTAAGAATTGATGGGGAACGCTCTTAATTGTAATTTCATGTAATCCCTTGAGACTGTTGTTTTTTATGGTTGAGATGAATATGTTGTTAAAAAGAAAATTTACCCCGCCTCCCAAAATGGTAAATAGCAATTTGGGTTTGTCAAAAATTTACTCTTGACAACCCGTCTATCATACGCGAGTTGCATTCATACAACTCGTGTATTCCTCCCAAGAAGTTCATACGTGAGTTTCCTTTAGAAAACCCGCATACCATACATAGGTTTTCTTTCTTCCACTCGTGTATTCCATTAAAACTTGTTAAAAATAAAAAAATCAACTAATCATAAGGCAGTTGGGGTCAATTTGGCAACCACCCTAACCTCGTAACTCCTCCTCCCAATGGACAATAAAAAGAGGAGAAGGGCTAGAGGAGATGGGGACCTTTTTGATACAAGGTTATGCTGGAGGAATTATTTTGGACAAGAGAAGTAAGAGGGCTCAGATCCAGGTTTCAAGGAAGATAGATCATACATATGTATGCGTACTTATTCCAAGAACTCCATTACTAAAGAAAGTTGTTTCCTTCCATCTCTATGTTATTCATATTTCAATTATTTATGATAAATGATCTTGATTGCTCTTATGCTTTAAGTTTCATCCTTTATATATGTTTATGTCTCATATCTTAGAATAGTTGAAAGTCATTTGAGAAGGGTGATTTCTTTGTTGCAGGTATTGGAGCAGTGGAACTAGGAAGCATTTGGAAAGAGACCAAGCCAGGATCAACCTTCAGAATAAGTTATGTATCCTCTCTTCCTTTGAAATTTTTATTTATTATATTCTTGTTGAACCTCATAGATATGTTTATATAACCCCTAGTGTGTTGGTGGCATCAACCCTAGCCATAGGATAAATTCCCTACCAACACCAAGTGAGACCCAATATCGTACATCCATATATGGACATATGGTTGTCCAAGTATTTGTCCCATAATTATCAATAATTCATAAGAAAATAGTATTCTAAGACAACCATAAAATCAACTCTCTACACTACATCATATAGAAGAATTTTAACATTATATTAGATCATATTTTTCCACATTAGATGTTATTCATAAATCCTAAGCATGATTTAATCCCGAACAACCATTTATGGCCATATGGGATGTTCTTAATCTAATATCCTAATACTCATAATTTACATATCAAACTAGCTACTACCCACTACTCTAACAAATTAACATATCTCTTCCATGAGCTACCAATTTACCAGCATAGGGTTAGCTAGTCATAATGGGCATATATACAATTTAAAAAATTGCAATGACAAAGATCTAGTAGCCTCCATGGGAACATGTACAACAACATAAATAAAGAGTATAAATAGGATACATAAAATTATCTTTTATAATGGCGCAACGGGTATCAACTGGACAACTATCCTCCTAGCCTTAGACATTGGCAATTCAATCTAATTGTGAAAGTCACCCCTGAGATGAGGTATTGGAATTCACATGGTTACATACTCTTCTAAATTGATCTCTAAGGATAAAACTTAGTCTAAAAACCTGAGCGACACAAACATAGGAATTTCTTCCATAGGGTTTTACCCCTCTCCACCCACTTACCCTTCCACCCCACTACCAGGTGAAATGGTAATACCTTCACCTCCTAGGTCCCTTAAAACATCGACATTCACTATTAGGATTCATGTGCAGGATCAAGATGGAGACAAGTGGTAGACACCATGGAACTATACCATACTCAAGAAAATATCAGTTTGAGAAGCCACAACTCAATCCCTCACCACCTACTTACTCCTCCACCCTACTACCAGGTGAAATTGAAATCCCTTCACCTCATAGGTGCCTCAAGACATCGTCATTCACCATTGGGATATAAGTGTAGGATCAAGACAAAGACAAGTGGTGTACACAGAGGAAGTAAACAAAAGTTCATCATGATTACTCTAAACACGACCAAAATCCCTGTGCTCCAAGTACATAGTTCACACAAAAAGTAGAAAATACATGGGCTCCCAAGACCACAATTTTACTCATCTCTCAGCAATCATGGCATGAAAAATCACCTCCCCTCAATGAATGAAGGAATAAATAATCAAGAATTCTCCTCATGGGATCTCCATTCCCTACAAGACAATTGGTGTGAAAATGTGTGCATAGTATCATTCCAAACTCTCCTTTGGCATTTGCATTCTTGTCAGGGCCACTCTCTACACTGGCCAACCAACTCAACCATCCAAGAATGAATTAATGAACTCTAGAGAAATTTGAATCCCCTTAGACCCATTTGGATTGCCTCCAAGAGATTGACTCCAGACCACTAAGGAAGGACTCCCAATCATTGGGGATTCCAAAAAAATCGTTTACTAAATCATTTTATTTCTCAACATAGTAACTTGAATCCACTGAGAATGCCTCTGAAAAACTAACAAAGACACTGCCAGTCCCTCACTAACTCAAATTCATCAAAGTTGGCTCCAATCTACCTTAACTAACTCTTAATCACCCATGAATTACTCCTTTTGCATGAAGGTAACTCAAATTTCACCAATTGACTCAAATTTTCCCAAATTCACTCCCATGCATTCAAGATAACTCAAATTGACCCAAAGATTCCCACATTAACTGAATGACTCGAATTCATCTCATTAACTGAGAACTATAAACCTTGGACACAAATTAACTAAGGACACATCCAATTAAGCTGTCTAACTCTAACTAACTAATGGCTACTCCAGTTCACTGGAGTACTAGGTGCATGGTGCATGATTTCATGGTTGCATGTGCACGAATACATGGTTGCATGTGTGCATGTGCATGTGTATGGTTACATAGGTGCATGCAAAGTGTTTATTAGACAGATTAAGACCACCAGGGTTCAATAATATCAAAATTAGGAAGAAAAGAGTATTGTTAGGGGAAGCGACAACTCCTAGCCCCAACCGCTTCACATGTGAAATCCCAATAACCCCTAGCTACGTTGTTGTTCATGTTGAGATAGTATTTTGTTATAGATAAGTATAATAATAATAAAATAATAAAAATAATATCCACAGTTTATAGTCTAAGCTCCTAGTGCCACTAATAATCAAATAAGAACATTACACATTCTAGGGGTTTACCGTCGAGTCGTTACACAAGACCAATGACATTATCACTTTAATCCATAAATTATTAGAAATGAAAACACAAATTTAATGTTTAAATGATTACACTTCTTGACTATATCATTACAAATGTCTAATTTATTTGTTGTTTTGTGTAGTCATTGATGCTTGTTACATATATGAACCTTGTGATATTTTCCTTTCAATGAGGAAACCTTCTTACCAATTTACAAAGGTGTAAAATAATCATGTTTTCTATCTATATTCTTAATTATTCTAACAGTGATGGTTTTTATTTTTTTGCTTTAGAAAATTGGTTATAACAAAGCAACAACAAGTGCAAAAAAATACCATAAACTTGGGAACAACCTTGAAGGTGAGTGTGAATTCCTAAATTGCAATTTTTATCTAGAACCCATATTTTCTAAAGATATTGTTACTCATATTTTACATATAAATAATTTATCATGTATAAAGATATTTTTTTCCAAGTAATGAATGATTATGGTTCAATGCTCAAACTATATTATTGCTTTTATTAAACATGTTGCATACGAATTTTGGATACTTTGTTTCTCCTAGAGAAATGCATCACTTTTAGCACATTGATCAAAGAGCTACATCAATTTAACAGTAAGATTAAAATGATACAATGCATGCTTGTAGTAGTTGTAGAACCTACAGAAATCACCCAACATTATGTATTGTGCTTATTGGATGACCTATGCAACTCATGTTTGTTGTGTGCATAATGTAAAGAAAGTTTGCATATAATTAATTTGAGTGTTGAATCTTACTTAACCCTATACAGAATTTGTTCACTTTTAAATATATCACATATGAAGATATTGGTAAGATACCATAAGATACATTTGAAATTTACAACTCCTTGGCTATGTCAATCACTTAGAATTCCACAAAATTCATTATAAATTTTTAGAATGTTACTTGTTTTAGTGGTCCAATTTTTAGGTGTTAAACACTAAAGATCATGAAATTGGTTGGTATAAGTCTACAAGCCAACTATTTTTATCTTTGAAATTTATATTGGTTTACATGCATAGTTTACATTACAAAAGGATGGCTAACCCTTCAACACAATGCATGTTTAAAACATTATTATATTGACAAAACTATCATCACAGGGCCTTCACTCAGTGAACTTCTCACATAGCGCGTGCAATCATGGAATATTAAAGAATACCCTTAATTTCTATAGATATTGGTTGAAAATCCTTTTGTTGAAACCCCCTCCCAATACAATAAACCTCCCCACCACCCCTTTTTATATCCTAATCCTTATAAAACCCTCTAACCCCTCACCCTAAACCCCTCATCCCCCCCAATACCTGCAATATATTGGCCTGATTTTTAATAAATTTAAAACCCACAATATGAACTAACGTGCCAAGATATTAGTCAACAAGTGAATCCCCCATGACTATCATAAGCCATGACTACATGGTGTCCCATGGTTCCAATGCATAATAGCGCAAAATTAGATTTTCTGAACATTTAGATACTTAAAGAGTGTATGGAAAATTAACTCTATTTTATTGTCTTTTTGAGGTATGTCTTCTTTTGTTTTATGTTGTAATATTTGAAAAAGTCATCATGTTCATGTCTTGCATCATTGATGTATCATTATATAATATATAATATTTAAGGGTTCTATCTCAATGGAAGAGCACATATCTTACAGGAAGAAGGTTAGTGGTTTGATTCCTCCGTACACTATATGCATAAATCAATGACTAATTAAATGACCAGTTAACAAAAATCAATGACTAAATAAATGAATAGTTAATAGAAATCAATTACTAAACAAGATCCACATGGTGGAAATACCCCCGATATTGCCACATATCATTGAAAGTTAACTTGACAGTAAACTAACAATTTTGTAGTAGCGAGGGTTTTCAATTAATGACTTCACTCGCAAGAAGATTTGCCAACTAATTTATTTTGCAGAATGCTTATTATATATCTCATTTCAGGAATCAAGAGCTTTCCAATGAGTGTAATTCTTCATCATAATTCCAAAGCACCCAAACCACTTGGCATAACACCTTGTATCATACCCAACACCTTCACTTTACAAGGATTGAAAAATTGCTCTTCTCTAAGTGAAATACCAACCTTTAACGAGATTGAGCATATCACATCTTTGAGCAAGTTGAACCTTGGTGGGTGGAATATCACTACCCCCCATTATGGGTTGATTATTTAATGCTTAGAAATATTTCAAATGTGTTGTTTTATGCAATTGAACACCTATGTAAATTGCAAGTAATGCATGAAAAGCTAACAACCATAAACCATAGATGTTCAATTGCAAGATGATAACAAAGAAAAATCAACTTCAACAAATATAATTTATTCTTTCAAAACTAGAAGAAAGGAAGAATGTATATATTGCTATCTTTTTTATTGGATCAAAACTATAAAGGACAATTCGCCAAGTAGCCATATGCATTCCTACTCAAATGCAACCGCGGGATTGAACATGTTAGCCAATTCCTAAGATTGATTAATAGATTTTAATTTCTAATTTATTTTAGGAGTAATCACTAATATAGTTTAACACTTAGCTATAACTTGCATTTAAAATTAAATTGAATTATAGTATTATCATTTTAATGGTAACATGCCATTATTGACCTACAACCCCTTAAAATATGAGTAATGTTTTTAAAAAATCACACACACACACACACACACACACACACACACACACACATATATATATATATATATGGTCCATTGGGCATAGCTAGGGTGGTTGGGAGATTTGGTTATTGCACTCCCCACCTGGGTTTGAATCTCGTCTGGGACATTTGCTCCTTGGGAGCCCTTGTATGTAATGAAATATTAGGTTGGTGAGTCGTTTATTGTGATTGATGATGCCCAAGTTCATGTATGCTTTCTAGAGTGGATGTAGACATGGTGTAAAATTGGGCTTCCATGGTGGACCTCCCTCTACGCTGTGATTTAACTACTAAAGTCTACATAGGTGTACGTACCCTAACCCCCTTTGGATTTTTGGTTTATTAAAAAAGGATCTTTTCACTATATAGATAGAATTTGATTTATTCCAAAAAAGATATTAATACTACATAAGTCATTCTTTTATTTACAATATAGATTGAATCTCGTCTGGGACATTTGCTCCTTGGGGGCCCTTGTATGTAATGAAATATTAGGCTAGTGAGTCGTTTATCATGATTGATGATGCCCAAGTTCATGTATGCTTTCCAGAGTGGACGTAGACATGGTGTAAAATTGGGCTTCCATGGTGGACCCCCCTCTACGCTATGATTTAACTACTAAAGTCTACATAGGTGTACATACCCTAACCCCCTTTGGATTTTTGATTTATTAAAAAAAGGATCTTTTTACTATATAGATAGAATTTGATTTATTCCAAAATATATATTAATACTACATAAGTAATTCTTTTATTTACAAAATAGATAATGAGTTTTATACACAAATAGAAAAAACTTTTAAAATACTTAGAAAAAACAAATTCTAACAAACATATTAATTTAAAATTTCTTTTTGATGGAAAACATTTTTAAATAAAAATAGATTATTTAAATTTTAATAATAAAATACATGATATTAATTAAAATAAAAAATACATCTTATAATCTATATTTTATTTTTATGAATTTTTAATAATTTAATATTACAATTTAAATATGCATTCTATTCTAAATTTGTCATTAGATGATATGACTGTACCCTCTAAACTTAATAGACTTTTAGCTCATTAATCAAACTTACATAACTAAACAAGATGAAAAAAAATTATAAACAAAATGAGTCTAACTTAGACACCCAAATCA
>LPNX010012189.1:904816-968568 GCA_001517045.1 Pseudotsuga menziesii
CACAAATAATTACTATTAAAATTAATTAGTTAAAGATTAAAATAGTAAATTATTTTAATATGTCTAAAAATATATAGATAGTTAGAGAACTTTTCATAAAATTATTCAATCAATTAATATTTAAATAATTAAATAATTAAAAATTGTTTCATCAGTTAGATAATTAAATTTAACTAACTGCTTGAATTTAAAATTTCAATCTTATTCCAAATTGCCACTTTAACATATTGAATTTAAAATTTTAATCTTATTCCAAATTGCCACTTTAACATAAATATTTGCAAACTACGTCTTTGACATAAATATTTAATTAATTAGCATATAATTTGTAATATCTTATAATCTTTATATCAACAAGAAAGTAAAAAAAAATGTGTTTTCCATTATTATTTTGGAATAGTTTTATGACTATAATTTTTTTCTCTTCTCTTGTTAAGAAAATCAAGGAATATTATTGGCTAAAAAATTAAGGAATAATATTTTTTAAACTAAAAACTAGCAAACATACTTTACTGAGTATTTGTCTATGTTTAAATTATTTTTGGTTAGTTGAATCGTTGTTACTAGAAGCACCAGCTTCACATGTTTAGACTTACCACAAAGAAAAGTTTACATATTTATATGAACTCTAGCTTGGAAAAAAATAGATGTGATCATGTTATATCCCAGACTAGTTGGTCTCAAAGATTGGAAGTTGGTAATTTAAGATAAAATAGGTTAATGTTTTTAGCTATATAATTTTTTAAATTGCAATTTTCATTATTTAAATTGATAATGAATTGAACATTGGTCTCAAAGAATAGAAGGTGATAATTTAAGATAAAATAGGCTAATGGTTTTATTTATATAATTTTTTAAATTGTAATTTTTCATTATTTAAAATGGATAAATGAATTGAACACTTTTAAATTGCATATTTTTATTATTTAAATTGATAAATGAATTAAATACTTTTGAATATCTCTATTATAATTTAAGCTAAAACAGGTTAATGTTTTTAACTATATAGCTTTTTATATTTCAATTTTTCATTAAAAAAATTGATAAATGAACTAAACACCTTTATATTTCAATTTTTTATTATTTAAATGGATAAATAAATTTAACACTTTTAAATTGCATTTTTTCATTATTTAAATTGATAAATGAATTAAACACTTCTAAACAGTTCGGTTACCTCTGAATTATACAATCTCATAAACTTAACATAACATGACCTGCTTAGTACATGAAAGTGGTCTTAATTAATTAGTTCATGCATAGCTATGATTTTAATAAATGCATGATGAACTCATCCTGCCACCACGTCTTGGTCACCATTTTACGAGGATGAGATCATTTGTACGAGCCAATCTCATTTAAGAAAAATAGTTAATAAAATAATCAAAATATTATAGACTATAGTCTTGACTTTAGAAATACAAAAAAATTACTTCCACTGACATGAATAATACCACCCTCCTGAAAACTATATTTTTCCCCATCGGGGACATAATAAATGACCATTATAGACTATAGTCTTGACTTTAGAAATACAAAAAAATTACTTCCACTGACATGAATAATACCACCCTCCTGAAAACTATATTTTTCCCCATCGGGGACATAATAAATGACCATTATAGACTATACTCTTGACTTTAGAAATACAAAAAAATTACTTCCACTGACATGAATAATACCACCCTCCTGAAAACTATATTTTTCCCCATCGGGGACATAATAAATGACCATTTAACTTCTCTTAATGACTAACTAAATGACCAGTTAACCGTAAGCAATGACTAAATAAATGACTAGTTAACAACAATTAATGACTAAATAAATTACCAGTTAAAAACAATCAAAGACTAAACAAATGACTAGTTAAAAACAATAGATGACTAAATAAATGACCAGTTAACAACAATTAATGACTAAATCAACAACTAAATATACGACCAAAATGATCAATCAAAACAATCAATAAATGACTAAAAAAGTTTAGTCACGTATTTAGTCGCATTAAAGTGACTGGTAATAAATGACTATTATTCATGTGACTAAATTTAGTCATTTATATGCCATTTTTAGTATTTTTTTAGTCATTTATCTCACTTTTTATACTAATGACACCACTACTTTTAAAGCTCTTGTAAGTCTACAAGTCTACCACACCAACAATCTCAGTCTTATTTAAGTGAAACTTTAACCATGAACTTGTTTCCCATCCTGAAGATATTACAATTATTCCATGCAATGTTCCAAGTATGTCTTATCCCTCGAAGATTATTGTTAACTTCCACCACTTAGAATTACAAAATCCAAGACTTACTCCAAACTATAACTATAACTCTTCCCTTGGATCAAGTCTACCACTTTCATACCCTCCAAAACTACCTTTCGATCCTTGAACTCTATTAGAGGCTTCTGAATCATGTGACCACTCAAACATATAACTTAGTGACCAACTTCTCAGTTCATGCCTACTTCTAGATCGAGATATTCAACTTGCACCTTAGACTTGTACAAGTCAAACGCTTCCAAGATTCATTAAACTAGAAAGTCTTCCAACTCTATGTTTCCCACTTTATATAGGAAGGAAGTTCCAACTATTTCCTTGAACCAAGATAGTCCCTTATACTCCATGTCTTCTTGTGGAAATATGGACCCAAAGCCACCTTAAGACTTCAACCAATTCCTTAAGTTGTCGACACACACCTACATAGAATCCCTATTGGCATGTCCTAAACTTATGAAAAATATTCATGACCAACCACCATGAAAAACACCTTACTCTAATCTTGTCCCGCAAAAATGTAAATTTATTGCAAACCTGATGCACTATCTAGCACATTAACAACCTTATTGTAAATGGATACTTTTTAGTTTCTAGACTCTTCATCAAGTTGGGAGTTTGTTGCAACCCCAAATATTTTCCAATGTCAAGTATTCCATACATGCTCAATTGCTAACCATCTCATCCCATCCCATGGAGGTAACATTTCCCGGTGGTGGAAGGTCTCCCTCCTCCACTAGCTAACTTAGTTAAATATTTAATGCACTTATGTCATGAAGGATAAAGAATTCATATAATAAAAATTGCACCCAATGCATTGGTGACCCAGATGTGCAATTTATACCTTAAAAAAACTATTACTAACCTTCAACTTCCTCACCTTTGACTAAATGATTACTCCTTCTAACTTTGTCATGCCTGCTCTTGAGGCATGGCACCATTTCCTAAAAAATCTATAGCCAACCCATCAACACTCATGTCACCTAAGGAGAATGTATTCTTGTTGTGATACATTTTGTTTTGTTTATGAATCTTTGTGTGTCAAGTTCTCAACTCACCCATACATCATGCCACATATTGAGCCTCATCTTATAAAGTAGTTAGGAATTAAGGTGCTTAAGTTTTCCCAATAAGACAAGATTCCTTACTTCCTCCCCCACTCAATGATATTTTTGTCTTGGAAACGCCTCTACAAACCACATATCCATGTCAAGTATCTACTACTCAAATTTATCATTCATATGCAACTTGACTTCTTCCAAATTCTTTACAATGTTGAATCCACCTACATAATTCCTTCAACTCTACTCGTCATTTTCTCAATACGCCATTGTACTCATGTATTTGAACAAATTAGGTAGTTAATCCAACTTATTTAAAAACACATGAGAGTGCATAATAATGTGTGCCTAAGTCAGACAATGTTTCTCTTGATTATATTATTAAATGTTTTGGATTTGTTTTTTTGATTAAATCCAAGTGTCTCATTGTAATTTTCCTTCTTGGAATTGTGGAGAAATGCACAAATCGGGAAAATTCAAGCTTAACTAGACATGACTCTAGAGGGTTCCAAATTTCACCAAATGGTCCCAAATTTGAACGGTCGTATGGTGAGTCTTAATACCTCACAAGAGACTCTTTTAACACTTTAGGAGTGACTTTATACCTCTACAACTTTGTTGGGGCTAACAACCGAACTTTGTTGGGGCTAACAACCGAAAGAGCAAATTTATTAGGAAATTGTGGTTAAATCCCCCCTTGGGTGTAGGCCAAATTGGATTCCCAACTCAAGTACAACCATACAAAATTTAACAATAGAGTATGGGGATTATTATAATGCATTAGTTCATGTCATTAATCATGGTTATTATCTCTGCAAACTAATTATAAAGTGCAGCATTCGCATGATCACTTTCAGGGAAATTGCTTATGGGGAAATTGCATAACTATCTTGATTTTGACATATGAAAGGTAGAGTTAAAGGTTAAGTTCATGGTGTGAAATATAGAGAAAATATACAGCATACAAATTGATTCCCCAAAATTATTAAAAATAATATAAATCCCTTGTTACAAGTCTGGTAGACAACTCATTCAGTATGGGAGTCAAATACATGAAAACTAGTGATTTAATAGCATGGAATTCCAAGAGTTTCACATATGGATTTATTGGATTTCGATCCAAAAATAATAAGGACATAAAATTACAAAGTAACACATAATATATGGCTGTCACAAAATAATAAAACTCTGAGAACATCCCTCACACAAATATGATATAAAACTACATCAAGGTTGAAGCCAAATCCATCAAAACTAGTTATTTAAGAGCATGGAGATGCGAGCCTTTCACAATGGATTTTCTTGAATTTCGAGGTACAAATAATATGGTAATTAAATTACATATTTATACGTCATTTATGGCTTCCCCATAATCATAAAACTTATAGAAAAGTCCTCATACAAATCTGATATACAACTCTTTCCAAAATGGAATCCAAATACATGAAAACTAGTCATTCAAGAACATGGGAATGCAAGCCTTTCATACATGGATTTCTTATATTTTGAATTAAAGAGAATATGGACATCAGATTACAGATACATGCATCATATTTCAAATCTTGGGCACCAAATGTACTCATCAAAGCGCAAGCACCACTCCAACAAGTGCGCCCTCAACATGAGAGTGTGGGGGAATGGAGAAGAATGAATGAGAGAATAGGGGAATAGATGAGAATTTGACTGTATGGTCCTTAAACCTGAAATTAAAACTCCTTCATTAATATCCAAATTTATTTTTGAATGGCCTATCCATTAACCAACTTGGAATGGAATCCAACTCCCTCGAAATTGGTTCACAAGCAGGGAGAGTGAACACTCGCCGTGCAATGGACAACTAAAAGCTCTCCAAAATTCCAAAGTCCAATTAACAAATGATCAAATATATTCTCATTCCTCATGAAATCCTTTTATTAACTTCACGAGGAATCCTAAGGTCGAATTTCCCTCCATGGGATTTCTATAACTCATCTTAGTGGTTTAGTAACTCTCATGACACTTGTCTTCCTCTTCATGCTCAAATTCTTTCCTCAATTCGAATGGCTGCCTATAACTCTCAAATTCGACCTATTGGTGGATAGTTTTAGCCCTGTCATGTCATATTTGTCATATGTCTGCAATCAGGTTTGAATTTTTCATACTTATCATAGAATCTTTCATCATTTGTTGTCATAGAGTGCATGGAATATCCTTGCAAGTGGCCCACGTTGTCTTCTAATCTCTTCATCTTCTATGGGAGTTACTCTCCTTTACCAATTAGAATTGTTTGGATCACTATATTATATTTTACACCACATTACCCTCCAATAACGTTACATTACCCATGTGTTTGAATTTGGATGAATATCATGCCAAGTGTGTGGGGAATCTAGTCATCCAAAGGCTCCACAAGCTTCCAAGTGTCTTCATGAACCCATGCCACCTTATTTTCTTAGCATTTATCATTTATGTGACCCATTTAATTGTGAATATGGTAAACTAAAGTCCTTTTGGGTCCCACATCCCCTTGTTACAAAATTTGTGTCTCCATCTCAACCTAGGGAACTAGTAGGTTGGCGGAACATTATTTGCAAGTAGTCTTATTTGGAAATTATTTAATTGGGTACATGACACTAATGAAATTGTAACTAACTTTCACTCCAAATCAAGCACTCAAAGGTTCCTTGGGTTTATCTACAGTTGGTAGTGAGACACCTTCTATATCTATATAGTCAATGTTAGTAGTCAAGTGGATGATAGTGCCCTTTCCCACAATAGTGAGAGAAACCATTCCTCTTTTGAAGTCTCAAAAACATCCTATAGGACTACCTAGGTTTAACAATCCATATTCAAAACCACCATGCATCTTACCTCAAGTGCATTTTTTTAAGCAAGGAATTATATTAAATTGTACAATTTACTTTACAGAGATAGAGGTGGTTCTTGGTGTACAGTTTCCAGACCAAAATGCCTAGAGATATACTTCAAATTACAGTCAGCTAAAAAATTCCTTTCCATCTGCTTCTTCTGACTTTTTCCTAGCCTACTATTAATATTTACATAATTAAAATCCTGAACTTACAAATTTTATAATCGAGACTCTACATACATGTTCATTCCTATATATCAGGATATATAACTGGTAAAATTCGCTACTAGGATGGCAATGAACTGATGAAATCTAGGACGGTGGGTTTCTCACCAAAATGGAAACGTCAGAAAAGCTTAAGTGCATAGACTGAGTCATTGACTAAGGAGTTCGAATTCATATGCCTTCATTCGCACTGGGTTCGTCTTTTGGCACCCTCTTCACAACTTGCTCACCAAAATCCATGGCAACACTACTACTTGAGGGAGCATCAACGAGATTCTGCACTATGGACACTGGAGCGGCAGATATGGTCACCTGAGTTGCTGCAATGGGAATCTCGGCCTTCACCTCCATGCTAGAATTTCCCTCAACTGGTATTGTTTCATAGGAATGCACTATCGTGGAAGCCTTGGAAATTTAAACGTTGGATACCTATTCCCCACTGACTTCCCCAGAAGTCTCTCCAATTTTAAAGAAGGGGGTCAGAATCCCCATCACTTCTACAACACCCTAACACTGGTCCATCACCCCCTTCACCTTGAGGGATATACTTCTCCTGACACATTGGTTGTCCTCGAACCCATGAACCTCTTGTCTAAGTTCCATCATCTCCTTCATGATAAATTTGATATTCTCAACTATTTCATTACCTATTGGTGTCAACGAGAGGCCTCCCTGATGACATCCACAACGACTTCTACCATACTTCATGGTTTTCTTATTGTTCTGTTTTATAGACGAGGGATGGGAGAGGCAGATGTATCATGTAATGCATAGGAGTATGAGCCACAATCATTCCTATCATCGGTCCAATGCCTGGGACGATTTCCACACTAAATTACCTCATTACAATGATTTCATGCCATCGGGATTCAGGGTGATTTAACTTCATCCATTCATCGCTGACATTTTAGAGGACGGACTATTAACTAACAGGACCCTAGAGCCTTGCACCATTACTTTGGTCGTCACTTATTTTTTGTGTACCCTATAAATGAAGTAATATAATCCCCTAATGGATGCACCACGAGATGGTGTTCGCGGCATGACCTCCGGTGATGGTGACTCTCTGACGACGGCAACCGATTTCGTCCTTCGACAACGACGTCCCTATTCCTCTGACATGACACTAGTGACATGCTTTCAGCAACCGGTCCTAGCAACGTTTCCCAACTCTGGAAACCAGAGAATCACATTGCATTAAACTGATTCCATCGTCAGATCCATGCACTGTCAACCGCGGGTGGTGTCATCCCATCGCCAACTCGAGCAGGGATGAAGAGTTAAAGCATTTTCAATCGAGCGCCATCAGCCCAGTACGAGAGAGAAACAGGTCATCGAATTTTCCTCCTCTCGCATCCCTGTAGCTAGTTGTCACCTCATCCTCCCACATCCATATAGCTGGTTGCGCCCAATGATGCTTCCTGCTGGTGCATTCCACGTAAAATGTTTCGGATCGCCCACAAGGATAATTACATCATACAGGGGTTAAACTATTGCACTGCTTCCAGTTACCCATTTAAAATCGGATTCATTTCGTTGGCTCAAATTCTTGATTCCTATTTCAAATTCAGAATGATGCTTAATCATAGGTCTCTGACTTTGGTGCTTAATTATTGGTCTCCTGCTTTCCTGCATCGACCCTATTTCCTCCACCGAGCACCTGTTTTGAATTTGTTTTTAAGAAGTCAAGGAGCGAAGAGAGTCAGAATGATGCTTTAGTTGTTGCAGTGGTTCCAAGTACCCATTTAAATTCTGGTTCAAATTCAGGATTGTTAACTCAAATTCAAATTCAGCAAAATAGTTGAGCTTCTCTTTTCCTAATGATTTTCTTAAATAGTTACCAAATTCGGTTGTATCATGCCAATTTGGTACATGAATTTGTCAGTTCGATTCGTTTAACCAATTATTTGGCCTAATTCAGTTCGGAAACATATAATTGAATTTTGAAAATTTTGACAGCAGATTGTTGGTTTTTTTTAATTAATAATCTTTTTCTTGGTATGAGGGAGTCAGGGGCGATATCTAATTTTTGTGGCCCTTAGGTGGCATATTTTCATTTTTATTATTATGGGGTTAAAGTGACATTTCAACTTGTTATCGTGGTTCGCTTCGTTATTTCGATCTATCTTCCATGAGTGCCAAATTCAACCCAGCTTCGAAATGTGCCACCAAAATTGGTCATGATGAAGTTATATTCGACTTTATATAAAATCCGGTTCGGTACACACTAGAAGTTATAGTTGTAGAACACTATTTAGCTGTGTATTAGAGGGAAAAAGAGAGTAATTGTATTTCATAGGTTAGATTGGCGTTTTAACTTGTTCTAGTGGCCCTCTTCATTATTTTGACCTAGCTTCCCTGCCCTTTCAACAAAAAACTCCACTGTTAGTATTTTCCCAATCAGCAAGAAAAGGAAAATTCTATAATTATACAGGACCAACACTAGCTCCTAGAGGGACCAAAACTAGCTACTAGAAAGAGTTCTATTGGTGGTGATTTTGTTGAAGGTATATTTCTGTCAAAAGACACCTAGACCTTGAACTGGACTTCAACTGATTTGTTGTCTCAAGGGGATTCAAACCTTAGTGGGTTGTGTCTCCATTTTGGGTATGCAATTTTGACACAATTGATATGAGAAGAATGGTTATATAGGTGAGATATATATAGAATCTCAAGAAATTGAAATTCCAAATTAAAAGGGCTATCACCTAAATGAAATGTATTTTCTTGAGTGGAAACTTACTTGATTTATCACTAAATTTATATGCAGTTTATTATTACTTTAAACGCATCCATTGTGTCCTAGTTAGTTTGATAACTATGATAATTTTTCAAAAAATATATTTAATTAACAATTATTTTAGGGTGATTGAGTTATATCAAAGTTTACCATAGTGCTTATGTGTAAGAATTCACCTTATGGTTTTTAGATTAGATTGATCAAGGCTAGTGAGTTTGGATAAGTTAGAGTGACAACAATTTAAATTGAAATTCATCATTGTGCTTCAATTTAATTTCATTTTGTACGGAATGTAGGTTACATTGATTGAGGATAGCTTGGATGATTATTATTTTCTTTGAAGAATGAGATTTAAATGATATTTAGTTTTGGACAACCACAAGTTAAATGTAAAATGTAATTTAAGTTCATTGTTGTCCTTAGGTGTAAGTTTATCTTGTGGGAATGTAGGTGGGTAGATAGATTAGATATTTACTACTGTCTTTTGACAATAAGATATATATAATGTTTAAGTTAGGGAAATCACAAGATAAATATATGGCATAGAGGTATGAACATAAATAAAGTAAAGATTGAACAAAATGTGCATAAAAACAATTTAGATTGTAATTAAGTTTGCATTACTATCTACAAAATGCTTTATGAAACAGACTGACAAAGAAAACACTTTGTTTCATATTATAGATTGTGCATAGGGATCCATTTATTTACAAGAGTGTATGTTCATTACCTAAAATCAGTTTGGTAGTCTAACTATTGCTGATTAGTTGACTTTATGGTGTGTTATGCATTGTTGTAGGGCTTGGGTGTCCATGATGGTCTTAGGACTACTTAGTTGTAGGTGCTCAAAGGTTGATGAAATGTATGTTGTTGAGGTAGTCACAAGTAGGGTGTTAAGGTGTGATTCCTAGGTTGTTAGGGTAGTTTCACATAACACTTTTTGTGTCCATTGTGAATTAGGTTTTGGGGTATTTATCCTTATATGTTCCCATTAGGGACAATGGATTGTTTCCATGGGATTGTTTCTTGGATTATTTAATCAACCTTGTCACATGCATTTCTTATATCGATATTGGGGTGTAAGGGTTGGTACGGTTGGAGGTTTGGTGTGGAGGATGGGCACTTTTTATGGATGTGAGGATTTCTAATAGATGATCATGGTTGTGCTTGGATAATTAAATTTAATTTTGTAATAACAATGGACACAAAAAGTGAGAGGATAACAATGGGGGTGAATGGGTATAGTCTCAAAGAACAACATAATAAATACATCCATCTTGGTACTTTCCTAAGTAATAGAATTACTAAAACATACAATACTATAACTATCAAATATCATAATGTTGAATAGATATCAAAAATCGTAATATTGAATACCTTGTTGGAGTCATTCATAACCAATTATGAGGCTTCCAAACTTTTGGGTTATTTAGGTACAAATCTTATCTAATATACTTAGTTTTATATTCTTAAGATTCTTATCTAAACAAGTTAACCTTAGGATTCTAGATGGCTAGGGAGATTCTATTACAATTATTGAATTGACCGTGTTGTAAGAAAACATGCTCATGATTAAGTTCTTGAAATATACATCAACAAACTCCTTTGTAGTGCACACATTATTTTTCTATAGGGCCACCCTACTAGCAAGAAATTTTTTAATGTAGGAAAATGTTAAAATTGAGCATTTATGTCAAGGTAGGGAATTGGGTTCTTTATGAAGACCATGTTGTTCATAGGATCTATGGCTAAAAGGATCAATTTTATTTGATGCCAATTTACCTTCGTCCCTAGTTATTTTTCTTTGGAATTTAGCTTCGCGTTTCTTTCTTAAAAGAAACTGTATATGATCCTAATTAAAATACTAATATATTTTTGTTATCCCCTTCAAAATCATTGGGGAAATATGGAACCATAAGAAGATCATATTTCTGGGGGGAACCATGATCCATTATCATATTTAGGGTGATATTGCTAGGTGTTATGTGAAACTCTATTTTCTTGACACCCCTCGTTGGAATCCTGTAAAATGGATTGTTATGGTGTGAATCAATCCAGTGGATTGTATAAATTGTTGAAGTCATTTTCCTATTAGGATATCTCCCAAAGGCATTAGGCCATGCTAGAAAAATGTGATTTTTATCTTGTTTCTTGGTTAAGACACAGTGCATCATTGGAGGATGACTGGAATTGTTCTGGAATCATGGCTTGAATTAAGCTAATTACATAATGGAATACAGCATGAGGTGACATTTCACGGTGTGTACCTATAACGATGGAGACACTATGACGATGATGGTTGGTTTTGTCCTCTGAAAATGGCATCCCTATTCCTCCAACGTCGGAAACCTGCTTCTAGAAATCGGTCCTTGCAACATTTTCTCACTCTAGAAACCAGTCTCGACGATGAGGACAGGGTCACTATTCCAGGAACTCACTGTTGGAACCACCACCATGCACTGATGTCAGGAATTTAATACATCCATCAACACAGGGATCTCTTTTGTGCCCAATTAATTCACCCGCAAGGATTAAAACCACCTATTGGTATTCAAGCCACATATCTAGTGCATTCGTTATGCAGAGCATTCTACCAAACAGGGATTCGATGGGATCACTATTACAAGAACTCCTTTATAGTGCACATGTTAATTTTCAATCAAGTCACCCTACTAGAAAGACATTTTTAGTGTAGGAATATGTTTCAATTGAGCCTTTAAGTCAACGTAGGGAATTGGGTTCTTTATGAACACCATGTTGTTCATAGGATCTTTGGTTGAAAGGTTCAATTATATTTGATACCAATTTAGCTTCTTACCTAGTTATTTTTCTCTGGAATTTAGCTTCTCCCTTCTTTCTTAAAAGATATTGTATATGATCATAATTAAAGGACTAATATATTTTTGTTAGTCCCTCCCAACAACATTAAACCTAAAGTTTATAGAATATGTGTCTAGAATTGGACTACACCCCTTCATTACAATGCAAATTGAAAATGACATCCCCCTAAAATAACATGTAACATGTGTCCAAGAATAACATCAAAGTGAGCATGGGATACTTTTCCTTCCATGACTCTTTCTATGGTCACTGATCTTTGTTTATAATTGTGGCTCTAGATGTTATGTATCTAACTTTATGAGCAATTATTTTTACTAAATGTAATATTAGTTAAAACCGAATGTAGGGTCACACCTTTTCATTGAAAAGGTGTGTTTTGACCTATAAAAGGTCTTCTCACTTATTTTAAAAATCATCATTCAATAACTATCTTCATTGTGTCTGAATTTTGAAAATGTGGGTTTAGTTTTTTTTCTCTACGTGCTATCAGAGCCATCGACTCCATGGCACCTTCCGCAACTCCACTCCACCACCATTGTTTTTCCCACTGCATGACCTCCTCCATTCTACTCCACGTTCTTCTGACACCACCACGGCTATCTCCCATCAGTCCCTTCATCGTTCCACCCTCTACCTCTGTTACCCATCATGTATGTGCTCGCCCCCACGTCTAGCTCCCCTTCTTACCCCCTGCATTCCTTCTTCCTCCGCGTCTCCCCATTACCTTCCTTTTTGACCTTACTCCCTCATGTTGTTGTCTCCCATACCCTTCTCCTCTTGGAATCCTCTCCTCATCCATCCTTCCTTTCGACACCACTGCATCCATCCTCACTGCGCGTCATCCCACGACCTGCAAAAAGAAAAATAATATAATATTCAAATATAGTATAATATATTATATTTATAATATTTATAATTTGTTTTATTATATTAAATAATAAAATAAATTTTTTATTATATAATAATTAATATAAAAAATTAATTATTATTTAAAAAAAAATCTCAAAATTCTTAGTAAACAAAAATTCCGAGATGAATGAAATTAAAGAAAGAATGGAGAAATTAGATCTAAACCAAGTCCAAGGTTCTAAACATCTCTAAGGAGTACACTCAAGACTCAACCAAATCAAAGCAGAGCTACACAAAGGCAAAAATGAATTATCAGAGATTGTCAGAAAAGAAGTCAACGAAGCGATATCTTGGGAGATGGAAGGAGTAAAAAGGGAAATATCAGTATTGTTCGAATCTGGATTAAGAAAACTCGAGCAGCATTTAGAAGACACAATTACCACATTAGTTGGCAAGGTTTCAAAGGAGGAACAACCATCCTCAAGTTCAATCTATCATAAGACAATACCTCCTAGAAAGGAAATTCCACAAGAAGAGTTTGATCACGATCACTCTCCAAATCATGAAAAATCGCCCTCTCCTCCAAAAATAAGTGGATATCAAATGAAACCCAAGTTAGAATTGTCAAAATTCAATGGCGACACAAAACGGAGCATGGTGTGGATCAACAAGGCTGAAGAATTTTTTTCCATACACAATATCACATCCGACGAAGAAATGATAAAATATGACTCGATGCAACTAGAAGATCGAGCTTACAACGGGTACATGTGGTGGAAGGTTACAACACAGACAACTAAGCGTAAGTGGAAAACGTTCAAAAATGATTTCTTTAATAGGTTTGAAGATTTAAAAGAAAAAGGCTTGTTCGCAATACTCACCAGACTGCAGCAGAAAGGTGATGTCGATGAATACACCAACGAATGGGCAACCCTAGAAACACGTGTACCGGAACTGACAAATAGTCAACACCTACAAACTTATGTGTACGGATTAAAACCCTTAATCAGAGATGAGCTAGAGCTACTAAATGTATCAACCTTGGACAAAGCGAGACGTAAGGAAAAAATCATTGAGGAAAAGATTAAAAAAAAATTGGAACAAGAACCATGATAAAGATCGAAGGTCCATCCAAAATACCCAAACCGATACCAAATAACAACCACCACATATAAGAAGTGACAAAAAACCCACTTTAGAAGTCCAACGAATGAAAGAAGGAAAGTGTAAATATTGCGGAGAGAAGTGGGACCCAAGACACAGATGTTTGAAAAAAGAGACCACCAAGAACTTATAGCAATGTGAAGTAGAAGAGGAAGACAAGTCAGATAGCGAGGAATATGACAAAGAAGAAACAGGTGACATCCAAAATCCTCCATCAGATTCAGAATATGAAGAAACACCCAAGATATCAATTGCAGCCATAACAGGAATACACCAACCACAGACATTAAAACTTAAAGGGCATATAAAAAATAACAATGTTGTCATCCTATTCGACACAGGAAGTACCCATAACTTCATCGATGTAAGTGTTACAAAGAGGCTTAACCTTTTCGTATATCTAGTACCTAACATGAAGGTAATGGTTGCATATGGAAAGAAGATAAAAAAAGTGGGAAAATGCCACAAAGTTAAGCTGCAAATACAAGATTATAACCTTGAATAAGAATTTTACGCAGTACCCTTGGGAGGAGTTGATGCAGTATTAGAAATTCAGTGGCTGCAAACCCTAGGTACCTACTCAGCAAACCACCAAGAAAAAATTATACAATTTAAGTGGCAAGGGGAAAATTACAAATTATATGGATTCCAACCCCCTGGCACACAAATTGTGTCATCCCAAAAAATGGAGAAGCTAATTCGAAAGGGAGCACCAGCGTATGTTGTACAATGCCAAGAAATGGAACTATTAACTTCACAATGGGTTAAACCAGGTCAACCAGAGATTCAATGACTAATACAAAAGTACAAAAAAGAATTCGATGATCTCCCCATGGAGTTACTACCAGAAAGGAAGATAGAGCATGTCAACGAAATCAAGTCTGGATCAAACCCTATCAATGTTAAACCCTATAGGTACCCACACCATCATAAGAAAGAGGTTGAAATATTAATCCACGATTTACTCCACACTTGTACTAGCAACCTGAGACTTCTCCAAACCATTTGTAATAGAATGTGACGTTTCAAGTTATGGTTTGGGAGTAGTATTAATGCAAGATCAACACCCGATAGCTTTTGAGAGCAGAAAATTAAACAAGCGAGAACAATTGAAGTCTACATATGATAAGGAAATGCTGGAAAGTATGCAAGCATTTGTAAAGTGGCGACAATACCTCCTAGAGAGAAACTTCATGATCCGTACAGACCACAATAGTCTTCAATACCTACTTCAACATAAAAGCTTATCCATGGAACAACATAAGTGGATCGAAAAAATCGTTGCTTTCGACATGGAAATAATATACAAAAAGGGGAAGGAAAATGTAGTCGCAGATGCACTCTCCATAAAATATGAGGATACTACCTCTTACTCCATCTCAGTCACAATTCCAGAATGGCTAGATGAAATATGAAGCAAATACACCAAGGACCCAGAAACTAGCACTATAATTAACAATTCCAACCAGGACCCCTCTATGTTTGAATGGAGAAACAATATCCATTGGTATAAGCGGAGGATTTATTTAAACTCAAACTCTAAATTCAAGGTTAAGGTAATGAAGGAATCCCATGATTCACCAGCTATAGGACATGTAGGATTATTCAAATCTTATTATAATGCAAGAAGGTCATTTTTCTGGAAGGGAATGCAAGAAGATATCTAACAATATGTTCCAGAATGCGACAAATGCTAGAGGAACAAAGGAGAAAATGTTTTATCCCCAAGGTTACTCCACCCCCTACACATTCCAAACCAAAAATGGGAAGAGATATCAATGGACTTCATCGATGGATTATCTTCATCGAAAGGAAGGGACAAAATCCTTGTAGTGGTTGATCGATTAACTAAATTTGCACACTTTATGGAAATAAAAAAAACAGACATGGCAAAACAAATTGCAGATATATTTTGAAAAAATATCTACAAATGACACAGCTTCCCAAAAGTCATCGTCAGTGACAGAGATGAAAAATTTAATGGGAAATTTTGGAGGGAATTTTTCAAACAAGTATGCACATCACTCAATATGAGCTCAGCTTACCACCCCCAAACTTATGGTCAGACTGAAGTCACAAATAAATTCTTAGAAGCATATCTACGTTGTTTCGTAACATATAAACAAAACCATTGGTCTCAATGGTTACGCTTAGTAGAATGGTGGTACAATTCAACATACCACACATCTACAAAAATGACCCCCTTCTAAGATTTATATGGGTATGAACCTCCAAATTGGAAGGAGTTAGTTATAAACAACACTAATGTTCCAGAAGTAAGGAACCGACTAGAGAAATCTCAAAAAACGATTGAATTAATCAGGGATAACTTAGTCATGAAAAAAAACCGTATGAGGCAACAAGCGGATCGACGCACAACCGAAAGATAATTTGAATTAGGAGACTGGGTGTTCACAAGAATCCAACCGTATAAACAGGTATCCCCTTAAAATTGGAGGAAAAAACAAGTTGGACCCAAAGTTCTATGGACCGTACTAGATTACCAAGAAGATTAGTCAAGTTGCATATAAATTACAATTACCTGATAAAAGTCATATCCACAATGTCTTCCATGTATCATGTCTCAAAACAATGTTGGGGAAACATCAAACAGTGCAAACAATACTCCCTATGCTAGATGACGAAGGAAGGATCATTTGGGAACCATAGGAAATCATTGCAACTAGAGAAAGAATGCTACGTTCTCGAACACTCAAGGAATATCTCATTAGGTGGAAGAATTTTCCAAATGAAGACGCATCATGGGAGATTGAACAGTTCCATCAACAATATCCGTCCTTACCCTTGCTTTGAGGACAAAGCATTCTATAAGACGGCAGCAATGTTATGTATCTAATTTTATGAGCAATTATTTTTACTAAATGTAATATTAGTTAAAACTTAATGTAGGGTCACACCTTTTCATTGAAAAGGTGTGTTTTGACCTATAAAAGGTCTTCTCTCTTATTGTAAAAATAATCATTCAATAGCTATTTTCATTGTGGCTGAATTTCAAAAGAGTGGGTTTAGTTTTTCTGCGTCACTAGACCTATGCTCAAATCCTTTTTATTATATTTTAGTTAGTGGTTCCAAGTGTTTGATTATTTTTCTATGGTGGTTTAATGAATATATGGTATCAACTGAAGCTTCCACTTCATTCTCACCCTAAGTACCTCCACACACCTACTGCTTCCAGAGGAAGAGTGGTTCCCTTTAGCCATAAAAAGGATAGAGGGAATCGATGATTTAGATTCCTATGATCTATCATTTTCATTGCATTATGTACTATTTAGTATCTACATGCCTAATGATGATTCGTATCAAGAGATACATTTATTTTGAGTATTTGATGTGCTTTTGTATCATCTTATCAAGAACATGTTTCAAAATTTTTAGTTTAGTAATGATATGTGACCACTTGACATCTTATTTATTAGTTGTATCATCGTATTTATGTAGCAACGTGTGTATTTGATGTTTTTGTTGCTTGAAATGTTTAAAATTTTGAAAAAAATGAGTATTTTTTTTGTTTTTGAGGTCTTGCTAAATTTTATGATATATTCTAATATTTTATACCCATACCACCAATAAGTTATATGTTGGACCCTCGCCAATACTTTCCCCGAGACAATATATGCAACATTGGTTTGAACCTTTTTTATATCGTGATGATAAAACTTCTAGTTATTGCATGGGACACATGTGGACCAAATACATTGAGAGAGAAAGTTAGAAGGGCTGTTTTCCCCTCCTTGAAGTTAGACCTCTTGTTGACTTGTGGTTATTCTTGTGTTGGCTTAACATTGTGTTGACCCCTCTTTTATTATCCCTATGTGCAATTCCCCCCCATGAGTGTGGTATCCTACCCTTTTCCATGTCTTATATGAAATCCTCCCCTAAATTTGTAACAACATCCTAAGATTAATTATATTTTTTCCTAAAAGGTAAGACATCTTCACCTTATTGGAGTAACCCTAATTTCAGTGAAGTATTAGAAGGAGAACCTTTTGGGATGTCATTGAGTGTTTATAAATATAAGCCTAGCCTTTATTGTAAAGGAATCTTGAAGCAGTATTTGAGGTTTTTTTAACTTAGTTGTTCAAGATTTCAATACTCTTATTTGGATGGCATCTAGAGATTCAAGGATTATTATGCTTGGGAATTCAATTGTTTTGGCTTCTTGGACTTGTACCACTTCTTGGATGTCTTGGTTTATGTTGGGGGATGATCTTGGATATGTCGTACCCTCATTAAGTTGATGCATCTTCTGTTGTAACTATGTAACCCTATCCTTCAGCACTTTGTCTCTCTCTCTCTTTCAGGTATGTTCATACCGTCAAGCAAGGGTCGGTTTTTTATTCCATCTATTGACTTTCCTCTGAGAGGAAAGATATGGTGTGAAACTTAAGTCTAAGTATAAGGAATTTTCTTCCCATCAAGTAAGTTATTGGATCTAAATTAAATTTTTTTATGTTAATTAGAAATTTTAATACTATTGTTGTCCTATAGATTGTGATTTTATTTTTAGTTTTGCAAATTTAAATTTTATTTTAATCACATTTTTTTGTCAATTTATCTAGTTTTGACATTTATCTAGGATAATAGTTTCCTCCACACATCTACTACTTCCACAGGAATAGTGGTTCCCTTTAGTTGTAAAAGGGGTAGATAGAATAGATGATTCAGATTAATATGATGTATCATTTTCGTTGTATTATATACTATTTAGTATCTACATGCCTCATGATGATTCATCTCATGGGATACATTTATTTTGAGCATTTGATGTGATTTTGTATCATCCTATTAGGAACATGTTTCAAAATTTGCAGTTTATCAATGAAAGGTGACTACTTGACATATTATTTATTAGTTGTGTCATCATACTTATGTAGCAATGTGCCTATGTGAGGTTGCCATTGCTTTATATGTTTAAAAATTTGAAAAAAAATGAGTAATTTTTTTTTTTTTAAGGTCTTGCAACATTTTCCGATATTTTCTACTGATAATGCTAAGAAGTTATATGTTGGACCCTCGTCGATACTTTCCTCGAGACAATATATGAAAAATTGGTTTGTACCTTTCTTTTATGGTGATGATAAAATTACCATTTATTGCATGGGGAACATGTCGACCATATACATAGAGAGAGAGGGAGAGAGAGTTAGTAGCATTGTTTTATCCTCCTTGCAGTTATCTCTCTTGTTGACTTGTGGTTATTCATGTGTTGCATTAACCTTGTGTTGATCCCTCTTTTGTTATCCATATGTGCAAGTTCCCCCCTTGAGTGTGGTATCGTACCCTTCATCGTGTATTATATGAAACCCTCCCCTAAAGTTGTAATGGCATCCTAATATTAATTTATATTTTTTTCTAAAAGGTATGACGTCTTGACCTTATTGGAGTAGCCCTAATTTCAATGAAGGATTAGAAGGAGAACCTTATGGGAGGTCATTGAGTGGCTATAAATATAAGCCTATCCTTCATTATAAAGGCATATTGAAGAGGTAATTGAGGTATGTTTTTTAACTTAGTTGTTTAAGGGTTTCAATACCCTTATTTGGATGGTGTCTAGAGTTTCAAGGCACATTATGCTTGGGAGTTCAACTGTTTTGGGTTCTTTGACTTGTACCACTTATTGGTTTCCTTGGTTGATGTTTGGGGTATGATATTGGATGTTCCATACCCTCACTAAGATGATGTATATTCATCTGTACCTATGTAACCCTATCCATCAGCACTCTCTCTCTCTCTCTCTCTCTCTCTCTCTCTCTCTCTCTCTCTCTCTCTCTTAGGTATGTTGATACCCTCAGTTAAGGGTCAGTTTTTTGTTCCATCTATTGACTTACCTATGATAGGAAGATATGATCTAAATGTTAAATCTAAGTATAAGGAAGGTTCTTCCCATCAAGTAAGTTATTAAAACTGAATTAATTATGTTTATTTTAATTAGAATTTTTAATACTTTGTTGTCATGTAGATTGTGATTTTATTTTCAGTATTACTGAGCTATCCTTAAAGGATGAGCATTGCCATGTTTTTTGTATTGTATGGGGAAAATGATGCAACACATATCAAGATAGAGTGGTCCCCTCTTATGTATTATATCACTGTGATAGGTACTATATTTAATTGGGAAGATATCATCTCTGACAGCTTGAAAGAAGTTGAACAAAGTAGCTTTTTAAAACGACAATCAGAAATTTTCATGTCTTCATATCTAGTGGATGCAGTTTATGTGTTCAATTCATTTCCAATTATGGGATGGAATTGGAAACCTAGGGACATTCCTATAATGTATTTTTTTAGGTTTTGTGGGCCCAGAAATACATCAATAATTACAAGAAAATATGTGAACATTTTATTCGTCCTTTGTACACAATTATTCATGGAACCCTAGAAAAGTACATGTTTGGTAACGCCATTGCCATGGTGAAGCAGATGGGAGATCAATTCCTCACTGAGGATGGAACTTATTTGCACATATATGGGGAATCAAATCCACCTATCATAATGCCCAAGTATGTTATGGATTATGTAGTGTTGAGAGAAATCGCTTGGCAAGCATTTGTAAATGGTATAGGGTATGCACTCAATAAGAAAAAGAAAGTGACATGGCCACCCCTGTCGATTGTAGTTGGAGCTTACGGGTTTGGAATGGTGAAGGAGGCCCCTTAATTGAATCATGATTTAGAGAGATATCATTTTTGGAAATAATAGTTCAATAAAAATGATCGCAAGGGTACACTTTGAAACCATTGTGTTGTCGTCACATATACTTGGTCTTACTCACATGAGAAATCTCTAAAGGAGAAAATATACAGATGAGTACTTACCTTGGAATACCTGGACAAGTAGATAGCTAAAAGGGAAGGTGCCAAAGGAGATTCTTTGAGAAAATAATCCATAGAAGATATGGTTCATGGGGAAAGGACTGGGGAGAAACAACCCAGTCTAGGTGGGGGGATGAAAACATGAAAAAAAGAGAACATGATGCCAAAGTCCAAAAACTGCAGGAACAAAATAAAGATAACACGGAAGCCATTACAGAAAATATTTTCCAAGGTACCAAAGAATATTATTCTATAAAATAATCCACAAAATAAATTACTCATGGAGAAAGGATCGGGGACCAACAGATGAGTCTAGACGAGGGGGGGAATGAAAACATAAAAATGAGAGAACACAATGCCAAAATCCAGAAAATCCAGGAACAAAAAAAAAATTCCACAAGGAAGTCAGAGCAGAAGATGTTTTGAAAGGTCCCAAAGAGGCTTCTTCTAGCAAAGAATCCATAGAAGAAATGGATCATGAAGAAAGCCCTGGGGATAAATGGATGATTCTAGAAGGGGGTCTAGTGACATTATAAACAGATTAGGACAGGAGGCTAGAGTTTAGGAACAAAAAAAAACGAAGAGGAAGCCAGTGCAGAGGCTCTGACCAATAAGAAGAAAGAGGGAAATTCCAAGAAAGGGGAGCATAAGAGGGTGAGTTACAAGACATGGATATCAACGTGCCAACCTCTATCTATGATATTTGCGTAAGTAGAGGACAATTTACTCTAAGAGAGATTGAAATTAAAATATATACCCCATTGATAAAAATATCAGTAGCTAGGTTGAGCTCTTCTGAATTCAATCCATAAAAGAAACATATTATGGGAAAAATAGGGAACATGTTGAAGATTCAATTGCATCGCAAGATTGTCACTGTCTAAGTAGAAACCGTACCCGAGAATACCGACAAGGATCCCATGGAAATGGTGTCATTTAACGGTGGTTATTGTGATGGCAACAGAAGATAATGTAATTAAATTGTTGCAGGATATAGAGCAAGATAAGAAAAGGATTATCCTGTTGGAAGATTGCCTCTTGGAATCTAGGAAGTCCATCGTAGAAATGGGCCACTAAAATGATGCATTGTAGGTAGAGAAAAAAAATCCTGCAAAATGACAAAGACACCATGAAAAGTAAAATTGATGGGCTGGAAGTAGAGAAAGCAAACATGATTTCCCAAAGAGAGAATATGTAACATGACAGAGGCACATCGACCATAGAAGCAGAAGCTGCCAAGGAAGTAAGACCGTACATGTGCATTTCCACCCATAGGGATCCTTGAGTAGCCTATATCCAAGGAACAACAACTAGTTCAACTCAAAACCATTAAGGATGAACATGTGGAAGTAGTCAGGAATGTGACCTAGGTCACCCTCGAAGCCTTTCACGACCATGTAGGAACACCCACCAAGAAGTCCCATCTCATGACCACTTCCCATAGCATAGTATCCAAGGGGATGAGAACATTTTCAACTCAAATGACCAATCATGAGGTCTCTCTAAGAATGCTCGATCCAAGCCACCTTAATGTTATTGACCAGGAGTGTAATGTCTGGAAACGATACATGAAGTCCCAAGGAAATCCCCCTTCAACATCATAAAATGTAATTTTATTTCATTTTTCTTTGTCAAAGTGAAATTGTAATATTTTATTGTTAAATATTTTGGGGAGTCAAAAAGTCTCAACTAACCTTCAGAATATGGAAAGTCCTTGGACAGTTATTTTGTAAAGTATAAATTAAAGGGAAAGGAAGAAGAAAGGGTTGTTAGACTTAATTTTTTTGTAATGTGGATGTTATGACAATATTGATGTTTATTACTATAGAACTATTTCCTTGTTTGTTGTTATCTATCATACAGAAAGAATGTTTCAACAATATGTTTGACTATTCTTACAACCATCAACTTTTGCTTACTATATATGTGCTCTCAACATTTCTTTCTTTATACCGTTTGACTATGTAGAGTATTTATTATTCTAAAAGTTCACCCTAATTTCATAACCTAATCAATAGCTAATATAACTAACATCAGTTGCAATAATTGAAGTCTCAGAAATTCTTTACTTTATTCATGATTATTTTGCATTTAGTTTTGCATTAGAGGAAATTTCAACTCAAAATGGTCCTTTTAACTTTTATTCAAATTCCATGTCATCATGTGTTAGCCAATGAAATTGATTTAAATTTGAAATACTATATAGGTCTTAAACGCTTTTTTAATATAAATTTGGGGATAGGTATCATAAAAAAAACTACTTTTTTGTTTGTATTTTTTACATATCTCTCTATGTTTTTACTCAAATTTCGATCGAGAGAGCCCATTGGATACAGAATTAAATTATGCATCCAACGAGTACCCACTCTGCATACTTTTGATGGACCCCGCTACCCCAAAAACAAGAAATACCTGAAAAAATGGAATGATGATGTCATCATTCCATTTTTTTAGGTATGTCTTGTTTTTGGGGTAGCGGGGTCCATCAAAAGTATGCCAAGTGGGTACTCATTGGATGCGAAATTTAATTCCGCATCCAACGAGCTCTCCCGATCGAAATTTGAGTAAAAACACAGGGAGATATGTCAAAAATACAAACAAAAAAGTAGTTTTTTTCTTTTCTTCCTCCAAAATTAATAAATATTATTTTATTATTTTAACTATTATTTCATTAATTCATTTTAGGAGGCCCATTTTGAGTTGAAATTTCCTCTAATGCATGGGTACTCTAAAAAAGTAAGCAACAAGAAAATCAACTTCCTTCAAAATGATGATGCTATGATAAAATAAAATAAGGTAATCTGATCATCAAACATCTTGGATAGCCATGGATGAAAAATTAAACCAAAAATATATGTCACATTATCTATAAATAACAAGCAAACATTAGGGAACTATTCAATTACTGAAATATATGAGGCAAGTCAAAAATAATTCCATCATACAAGTGAAAGAGAAATTGTAATCGCACATCTATTAAAAAACACTACATGAGACTCGATCACAGTGCATGTTTCATCTCTTTTTTCAAAAGTCTCCTCACATCAATCATGATTATATATAATGCTTGGATTTTCTCATTAGCCCCATGTACCCTCACATGTCCACCCAGAGACCCTCCTGAACTGAAAATAGCCATAAGATTAATGGATTCCCATCTTGTTGCTGCAAGTGAAGCCATAAACAAGGGTTTTTTAATAAATTTGCTCCACCTCTTGATTTCCTCCAAAATTCATAGAATTTATGTAAATTCCAAAGTAGCAAAATATTAGATGCACATCCGAGGCATAACAAAAATAAACTCCGATGCGTCATTGACCATGGGAATTATGGAAGCAATAATGTCACTAAAACCATTGACGATAATCTATACAAAGAATAAAAGCTTAAAGAAAATAAAATCATTTGAATACAGTTTGCACACCTTACCTTGAAATTTAAAAAAAACACACAAAATTCCTTTTCTATCATAAACCATAAAAAAAATATTCGCCTTCTACAGTTACCTAACATGTGGATGGTCATCGTCATCACAATGGATTAACAATAGGAAATATAGTAGTGATATCAAAATTGATAGCTAAGCTATGACAGACAATATTACAAACATATGAATAGATCTCATATATCAAACCTTGCCCTTCGGCAACTAGGGAATTGTCAACTAGACCAAAGTTTTTTGAAGCGGGAGGATGAATACGGGAATCTTGTCAATTTTTCACATAACATTTATAGATGGATCACATCATGGCATATATAGTAATTACATGCATCCAATTTTAATTACATCAAACGTACATAGCGGGAACAATATAAGTGGATGCACGACCAATACATTGTAGAAAATGGTGATGGATACACAATGCAATCTAAATAAATTAATATCCTCAACGAATATAACTTATTGGATACAATAGGGGACCCTTTCTTTGATCGAGGGCATCCCATGTTATTCAAATATGAAAATTGAAATGGTTCATATAACGGGCATACATTTAGATCAATATCTAAGTCATTGTTATGTCTGTTTCTTCGCCTTTTATTTGCAAGGCTGAGGAAACTCTTATTCTAATTCAAGGATGACTTGAAAACACTCAACCCAAGTGTAAAATTGAAATCCATAATCCATTGATTATTTTCTTCATTGAACATGCTTTTAATTAGTGCCTCCAACTTTAGGGTACTTTCCAAAGTACAAGGAGGGATTTTTTAGCACATCAATGTATCCAAACACATGATCTCTGGCCATTACCTTGGAATCTTTATCATCACCTCCAATAACCACCAGAACCATGTTGACATCCACATCAACAATTGGTGTCTCCATATCTATCTCAGTGGGAGCATTGACTTTATTGGTTGCTACATTATCAAATGTATCGAGTTCTACATAAGTTTTTCTCCAGTGACAACTCCCAACTACATTATGACAAGTACAACCAATTAACCTTTATGGATTTCTTGCAAGTATTTCCACAAACATACCAAGGGAAGACACATCCTATCAAATTTGTACTATACCAAGTGACAAGGATTTCTCTTCACGATTGGTTTGACTTCTCACCCAATAAGCATGAGATATGCTCTCATCAGGCCAATAATTACTATTTGGAATTCATTTTTTCCTTTCTTCATCGAGGATTCAATATGATTCTCCTTCTTGTAATTATTAGAATATATAGCTTCTTTCAAAACATCCATAAATTAGTAAATACGGTTCAACATTTTTCAAGAGCCGGTATATCAACCAATCTATTTGAGACCACATTTTTTTTTGTTGATCCAATAGAAATTTAGACTTCAAGAGAAATGGTATGACTCAATGGAATTATTTGTCTCTTGGTTGGCATGGGGGGAATCCCAACAGTGTTTGACTCACATCCCTAATATAAATAACCAAGTTAGTGCAAGGAAAATATTTGTGGGGAACAAAATCCAAAAAACATATATCGTATGCAAGCTTACACAATTTATGACCCGCAACCTGATTGGAGTGAAAATACTTCAATAAATTTTCCTCCGTTGTGAAATCCATGAAAAATATATCCATATACTCAATTACATATTCAACATCTAGACAAAATTTCATGATTTTAATCAACCTATCCAACATATCATTTTTTTGTTGTGTATTAGAGGACAAATTGTAGATATTTTTTTCCATGCCCTCAATACATGTCAAACACATAATATCACCCGAAATCATGTTACCCTCCTATCAAAGTCAATTTGTTTAAGTGACATGTTATTACAAGAAATCAAGTCTCATAATGGTGAAATTAAAGTTACCTCAAAGCACCACTTTCAACCAATGCATCATCGACCATGAACACATTGACTTTCTAGTTGGGGCATAGTTGGTAACACCTATTCATTGGCTCCTACAACCATCTGGAAATTTGACCGATGTATTCCGTGATGCAACAACCCAGGAAACTGGAAACTCATTTTGTTGGCCATCGAATGCCACAAGTGTGTATAACTGATACTGCAATATTTAAATAAAATACGGAGTCAAGCCTAAGCTATCAATCATAGGAAATCAAAACTCAATCAATTATTTCAAAAGAATCATTTAAAATTAACATTGCTCCATATTTATTGGTGATCAATGTAAATTCCATTCCTATTATACTATTGTGGGATAGTTTTTCCATTGTCTCCAACATCCATTTTGTTTGGATTTCAATTATAAATGGGACATTTCGACCATTGGGATTCTAAAGAAAAAATCATCTGATCATCTCTGGAACCAAAGGTTGACACTCATTTCATCTTTCTCATGCAGTTGATAATTTCCCTTCTTCATGTGAGCATAGATGTTTGCAACATCTTTCTTAGTCAAGATTAAATCTCTACTACGTTGTTCGACATCTATGCCCACATGTCACTCAATGTGCATTTGACATACAACATCAATTGGAAATCCCGTATAAAAACAAATTTCCATGTAACTGACAATGTTCCTTGAAATATTGGGACAATACAAGGACCTAGTGTCACCAGATTTGTCGTGTTGACCATGACAAGGCCATCCATACTCATATTCATGGTCATATGCATTGTATGTCAATATTTATATATGGGGACTCTGATTCAAAACCTTTACAATAAAATTACATTAGCATCCCCTCTTTTTTGCAAATGGACCCCTATGTTTATATGCACCATATCCTCTTTTGTCCTCCAGTACATATGAACATGAGTGACTTCAATAGAGAGCACAATTCCTCAATACATACAAAAAAATCATATAGCTACTTTCATGAGAAACATCTAAACAAGGTGTTCCAAAATAATCACATGTCATATCATAGGGGAGCAATACCCCTTTCTCCTATGGGTTTTCTTACTATGCATAGGAAAGTGTAGGGAACATCAGGATTTTTTTCCTCCCCTTTAATAAAGTTAGGGCCTCTACGTGACGGGATCAATGCAACAAAATCAAACAAAAGGTCGTATTTTCGAAATATTTCACTCCAATATAAATCTTTTCCTGAAAAGGTCATGGTTTTCGGGTCTTGAACCTGAAGTTCCATTATCATCTTCCATTTGTTTTTACTCCCTATTTTGTATGGATTTGTCTAAAAAATGTGACCTATACCCCGAAGGTTCTTGCATAAAATCTAGTTAAACTTTGATAATAATTGTCTTTGATGTCTTCTATTCAGGATATTCAATATGCACTCAATTTAAAAGTCACATACATAAGTTACGGTAGTCGGTGGTGATTCCATATTGAGAATTGAACATAGTCTGAGCAATTTCACCGTTAATCGTTGAATTTATCACAACAATATATCATAGTCTATGTCACAAAGATATATCAAGAGATTGTCACAATAATAACCTCATCATTCTCTCCTCCAAATACACACTCTAGGGAAGATTTCCAACCACTACTTTATGGCACTCATGTTAACATAATCATCATGTTATATTTGAGATTTAGATATTTCTAAGTACACATAGTCACATTTTAACTTATAGACGAACGATTTAATGGTAGTTTTCATATGGATCATATTGGGTTCATGAGTCTTTAATAACAACTAGAAATTCTATGGGTATGTTCATATCATTGGCCACTAAAACTTTGAGTAGGTTTTTACAACTTTCACGATGATATGTATTAATTATATTGATCTATGCAAAGGTCTTCCTTGGTGAATTTGGTTAGAAAGTGGATATCAAATTTGGAATTGACATTGGGATTACAAAACATTGCATTCCTTTGCAAATTTTTCTCTAACCATTGTCATATGGTCATTCCCTACCCAAAGAAAAATTCATGTAAATACAAAAGGAAAACATAGGGAAGCATATTTGGAAAGGCCCAAAAATGGACAAGCATTAGGTACAGATAAATCCATAAGGTTTGTTGTGTTTAGTGTGAAACCACCCTCATCGATCATAGGTTGAAGATATATGAACAGTGTGCAACCATGTAACAACATAATAACTCCTATATGTGAAAATTTGAATGTGCCATAAAACTTAAGTACAACTACAAAGACATCATGGCAAAGGAATTAAATTCTAACATTGGTCATCAAATTTGGTGTAGGTGATTCCTCATCAACATGTACAAAAAGTACTTACTTGAAGTTCTTGTTATCTCAAGTGAATGATCAAAATAAAAATCAGAAACTAAAATAAACTAGTAATTGAATTATTTATTCTTGTATGGAAGATAAATAAGAAAACTAGCTAAAAAAACAAGATGCATCACATGTAAAGAATGGATGTTATATTATGACACTAAGAATGAAGTGAGATGATATTAACTTGGTATAAGTTGCAGAAGTCATTGGCCATATACAACTGAACCAAGGGAGGTTTCTTTTAGTTTTTATGTGCCCAAGTTTCCAACCAAATGATTGTGTTGATTTATTCTGAATGGTGAAAGAGGAAAACAAGATAATGGTTATTTTTGTTACTTTCAATAGAAATTCTACCAGCATAACATTAGTGTCTATATGGATATAGAATGGTGAAATTGAAGGTTGTATTTAGAATAAATGTTGTGGACAATGATACGATCTATCTCCAATGTGAATAATCTTCCTTTCACTAATGGTTTAGTGGGAAAGTTAGGTTTTGGAGACCAAATCAACATCTATTTTTAGCTATAATGGTTAGGTTTTATCCACTTTCAACAACTACATCATTTTGGAAGGTGCACAAAAATTATGAGTAACTAAACTATGGTTTTGGGACCTCATCTTGGTTTTGGAGTATTTTAGTGAGAGGCATCATCGACTCATCATACCATTTCAAGAAAAATTTGCAATGTGTCAATTTTGGGCTAAACTTTGATTTTTCTTTGAATTTTGGGCCACAAGGTTTGATTAGGAGATCAATGATCATCCTCCCATGAGTGCCAAATTAAATCCATCTTCAAAGCGTGCCACCAAAATTGGTCATGATGAAGTTATATTTGATTTTTTATCAAATATGTATCGGTGCACACTAGGAGTTGTAGTTGTAGAATAGTATATAGTTGTGTATTAAAGAGAAAAAGAGGGTTATTATACTTTGTAGCTTAATTCATGCATATTTTGAGTAAAAATTGAAACTAATTGAGGAGTTCCACTTGAAAAAAAAGACCGACATTAAAAAATAATTCCAGTTAGAGCTTGGGAGGTGACGTTTCGTGGATTGCAAAGCATATAAATGTTGACAAAGCACCCAAATTGAAACAACGGAAATTCCTTTCATAAGTAGGAAACATACCCAAATAAAATGCAGGCATAAAGAAGTGAAGAACCATTCACAATCAAACAAAAAAACCAATGTTAAGAGACTATTTACCAAATAAAAACTCAACGAAAATAAATGTTGTATAAATGGAATTAATATCGGTAGTAGAATGACTGAAAGTACACACAAATAAAGAGAACATGGACAATAGCTTATCTTAATTTGTATATGTTTCCTCTGGTTCTTGTGTATTTGTCGTCATTGTTGATGTATTTTTAACTTCAGAATGTATTCACTTGTGTATCTTATGTATTGTACCCCGATGTTTATTCCGAGAAGTATCTGTAATGTAATTGAGTCATGTCATGCCTCGATGTTCCTATCGGGAGATTCAATAATGTAAACAAGTCATGTCAAGTCATATAGTGTAACCCTCCTTATTGATCAAGGGTTAAAGTCCCCGCAGTTGTGGGGCCCTAGGGTTATTATACTCTCCTAGAGAAGTCGGCCCTAGTGAGTTATTGTCAAGTCAGGTCATTGGTACCCCATTTGCGGTTACTCGAGCCTACATAACTAAGTTAGGATTACTCAAGCCTACATAACTGAGTTAAAGGTTAAGTGAACGAAAGAATATAAATAGAGAGTGAGACTCTCTATTTATTACACACACACTCACTCATTGGGGTCCACGAGTGAGAGAGGAGAATCTCTCTCCAGTGAGAGAGAGAGAACAGTTGTGGAGATAATCTTTTCTATCTTTGGGTTTTACTGTTGCCATTGGTGCTCATTCTATCTCTGAGGAAGTTGCAGGGTTTTATCCTTTATGGTTTCCTCGAGGAAAATTCTTTGGGTCTTTTGTCTCTTATGTTTATTGATGTGCTTGTTATTCTATCAGATAAGATCCTAAGATCATATTGCTTAAATGATAAAAATATAACATGGTATCAGAGCTGACCTAAGAAGAAGACACTATGCAGCTATAGAAACTAGGGATTATTAATTTTTGGGTCTCTCTCCACAATCCATCAGCAAAAGGATTCTAGGATAACTCTCCATTGAAGGGCGCATCTTTCTATCGAAGCAGAATTTGATTCCAGGCATTTACAGTTTTTTGTGCGAGAAATTAGGGATTTTCTCAAAAGAGGAATTTTTGAGTGAGCCCAGCATAGGATTTCTCTCCTCATCAAAATCAAAGTTTAGAGACCTGGGTCGAGATTTTTAATTGGGTGAAACTCTGGTAAATTCAAACCCTAGTTTGACCCCGGACCGAAAAAACTCTAAATACTAAAACCGATAAGTTTTGGTACATTCGCTATATATTGAGATTCAGAAGTCTCAAGGGCCGAAAATTTCATAAGTCAAATATAAATTTTTTATGTACATTATTTCCATGTCTCGGTCTCCGATTCTCTATAATATAGGAGATATGATTCCTCCAAGTTAAGGTTCCAGCCTCTTCCAAGATTCATCCCTAAACAAGACACCTGGGGAGAATTGTTATATCTTGGGCTACCAAGGTCCAAATGAAATTTCTCAAGATGTTCTAGAAAGGCCACGACCTTTAATTTCTATGTTATAATTTTTAGACCTCGAAGATGAAACAGTGACACGTGGAAGTCCGTACAACTTCGCTATGCTGAACAGTCTTGAAAGAGGTCACCTTGGAAAAACGATCATAAGTCCCAATTGGAGAAACCAATTCTGATGAAACTTATGGTGTTGGAACAAGGATATATGAGGATACCTCAGTATGAAATTTCCAACACATAGGAGTATTACTTTCGTAGATACCGCAGAAACGGTATCAGGAATTTCTGCAGAAGAAACTGGTAAACTAGGGCTTCTTGTTACGGGAGCTTCCCTCCACTGTTTTCAGAAAAGGAGTACATTGGATAGCTCACCTTGAAGAGGTATATATTTCTATCCAATCAGATCTGAAATATTTCAATTTTTTAAAAATAGGGTTTCTCTAACAAACCCTAGATCAGCCAGCTCTGGAACCAGGATGGACACCTCAAATCGGTAAGATCTAATCTTTTTCTATTTCCATTTGAGGTTCTCATTTCAAAGTGATATATCAAATCAGCTTGATCATAATCTTGGTGAAGTTGACAAATTCCAAGCATGGAAGTATTGGATCTCACTGGTTCTTAAAGAAAATGAATTTGACACCTACATAAGTGGAGAGGTTCCAGTTCTAGAGGGAGATGAGGCTAAAAGCCTTACACAAGAAGAACTTGGTCAAGGCCGAGAAGATCATTGTTGATTCAATCACGAATCACCTTATACCACAAGTGTCTTCCCTAAAGACACTGAAAGAGATGTTTGATTCCTTGATCAAGCTATTTGAAGGAAAGAACATAAATCGGAAGATGACTTTGAGAAAACAATTGAAGAATGTGAAGATATAGAATGCAGAGACCACATATTCATACTTTAGAAGGGTCTCTCAAATCAAAGAACAACTTGAAGCAGTAGAAGAAGAAGTGGAGAATGCAGAAGTTGTGATAACCACCTTGAATTTCCTCCCCGAATCATGGGATTCATTCATTAGAGGAATGTGTGCCAAAAGGAAGTGATTACTTTCAGCAGACTCTAGGAAGAGTACACACAAGATGAAGCTCAACTCATAATAAGAGAAGAGAAGATGGGAGAAACTGAAGATCAAGCTCTCACCATCCAAAGAATATCCCTCAAGTGATGAGGAATATGAAGGACTCAACTCTTGAAGAACCTCTTATCCATCTTATTATTTGGATAAGAAATGATGAATGAAGAAGATGATGAAGATGAAGGCTCAAGAAGGAGTCTACCCACGAAACAAATAAAGATAAGTATTCAATTGTCATTTCATGATATTGTTTTTTTATGCATTTGTTTATATTCAGTTGATGTATTATGCATGATAGAATGTTTTCATTAATGACAATATACTAGTAATATGCATGTGATGGGTAAGTAGCTCATGGTGCTATACAACTCTCCATTGCTACTTATCTAGAATGAAACCTCTTGGCTGACATATTGGATTAGTGCACAATCTCAATGTTGTCATGGTAGAGATGGAAGGCATCTAGAAAGTTTCAGTGAGATATGGATGAATGTTATATTGGCTAAAATAGTTGCATGATCATATATTTATGCATAAGAATTTGCCATTATGAATATGCCTTATGAAATGTTTCTAACCATACAAGTGATGCATTTGACTTGTAGGAAATATCGCGTACATAATCACCTACAAGAAAAGAAGGATGAGACTTGTTCTAAAGAACAACTGACGATAGATAAAGAAGAATATGACGATAGTTTCAAATAATTCAAGAGGCCTCAGACACAGTGCAATTATGTGACACTATTGAGCGACATCATTGATGCAAATCCTTCCATCTATGAAGAAGTAGGCAAGAAGAAAGGGAAGGAGAGTGCTAGGTCATGAAGAATGATGTCTAGGATGCAGTATCGAGACCTGAAGGGAAGTTTGTAGTTCCATCATGCAGTAGATGGAAACATAGTGGGATACAAGGCAGGATTCGTAGCATGAGGCTTCTCACGAAAAGAAGGCATAGACTATGAAGAGACATTTGCAGCCACCAGAAGTTAAGACAGACTCATGTGTGTAAATTAAAGAAGGCCTAGTACGAGCTCAGAATACACCCATGGGATAACACATATATGAGGAGCTTGAATATCACCTAGAGTGATGAAGATATTAACCTTTGCTGCAAGGTTGAATATGAAAGCCTATATAGGATTACAAGCTCGCAGATGGGTTCGAGAAGAACTTTTGAAAAGATTCAAGATAGAGGATATTGGTATCCAGTGACCTTAGATGGATACATAGAATATTAGTAGCAGAGGAAGCTACTTGTCACTCCAGTACGTAATGTTTCAATGCATAGAGTACGAAAGACAGAGGGAGTATGATGCTTCACTTCAGAGGGAGTGACTGCAGTAGATCCTGAGGTTCAACATGGTACGACAGGATGGATAGATTACTGATGACTCTAGGCTTTACCTTTGCTTCAAGGTTCAAGGTGGAAGACCAGTGATGCTCCTATTATATGTCGATGACGTGTTCCTGATAGAAAAGAGGAACTCATTAAAGTTGCAAGATGGAGACTTGCTGCCGAGTTTGAGATGAAGGACTTGGATATGATGCACTATTTTCTAGGCATGAAGGTGTGGTAGAATATAGATGGAATCTCCCTCGGACAAGGGAACTATGCAGTAGAGATCCTGAAGAGGTTCGGGATGATGGACTGCAAGGCCATGACCACACCCATGGCATCGAATCTGAAGCTTCTAAGTAATGCTTCATCAGAGATGGTTGATGCTACGATATATCATCAGGTCATTGAGTCCTTGATGTACCTGAAGAATACAAGACCAGATATTTGCTTAGTTGTGAACACCTTGAGCCAGTTCCTGATGGATCCGAGACATGTTCACTTGATTGCTGCAAAGCATATTCTAAGGTACCTAAAGGGTAGAGTTGATTATCGGCTCAAGTATGAGGCGAATCAGTAGATTAACCTGGAAGGTTATGTGGATTTAGATTGGGAAGGTAGTGCCATTGATAGGAAGAGCACTTTAGGGTGCTGCTTCAGTATGGGATCAAAGATGATCTCATGGTTTAGCAGGAAGCAATCCTGTGTGGAACTGAGTACAGCCGAAGAAGAATATGTTGCAGCTTGTTTGGCTAGCTATGAGGCGGTATGGCTTAGGAAGCTACTATATGATTTTTTTGATCTCCAGTTGGATGCTACTTGCATATATTGCGACAATCAAAGTTGTGTGAAGTTGTCAGAGAACCCTATGTTCCATGAAAAGTCGAAGCATAACAAGATCAAATATCACTATATCAGGGGTATGGTGTAGAGAGGAGTAGTGAAGCTCCAGTATGTTGCAACAGATGAGCAGATAGCTGATGTGTTAACTAAATCATTAGTTAGAGTGAATTTTGAATACTTCATGGAGAAGCTTGGTGTTCTCCATATCAAGGTTCCCTCCAAAGGGAAGTGATGAGTCTGTGAGCCTTTCTGACATGGTTGATGTGTTCATCCCATGGTCAGATGTAAGTGCTAAGCCATCTGATGTGACTTCAGGATGTGTTCATCTCACATGATCAAATATAAGTGCTAAAGGCCATTCTCTAGGAGAATGGAGTCACCTAGTCAGTTACCATGAATTGATTCAGTCTAGGACTGAAGCTCAGCTTAATGCTAAGAGGCCATTCTCTGGGAGAATGGAGGCACCTAGTTAGTTACCAGGAAATTGATTCAGTCCGGGACTGAAGCTCAACTTAGTGCTGAGAGGCCATTCTCTGGGAGAATGGAGGCACCTGGTCAATTACCAGGAATTTGTTTCAGTCTGGGACTAACACTCAGCCTAGAGCTGAGAGCCATTCTAATGTGACTACAGGATGTGTTCATCTCTCATGATCAGATATAAGTGTTGAGCCTTTCTGACATGGTTGATGTGTTTATCCCATGGTAATATATAAGTGTTGATCCTTTCTAACATGGTTGATGTGTTCATCCCATGGTTAGATGTGAGTTCTGATCCTTTCTGACATGGTTGATTTGTTCATCCCATGGTCAGATGTGAGTGCTGGGCATGCCTTTCTGACATGGTTGATGTGTTCATCCCATGTTCATATGTAAGTGTTGGGTGGGCCTTTATGACTGGGTCAGATATAAGTGTTGAAGAAGATGAAGACCTACCTAGAGGCTAGGCCTACAACCAGCATGATAAAGGGATGGCTCTGTAGAACTTCATGTGACAAGTAGAATTGAGATAGCACCTGTGATGATGACTAGTGATGATCCAGTGATGATCCTAATCCAGTGATGATCCAGATCCAGTGATGATCCAGATGACTTGAAGATGAATATGACCTGAAGATGGAGATAACTTGATGATGATCTAGATGATACAGAGAAGAAGACTTGTGCTAATAAATTGTGTCGAGAGAATACCTTCCTAGTTAAGAGGGAGTGTTGATGTATTTGTAACTTTGGAATGTATTCACTTGTATATCTTATGTATTGTACCCTGATGTTTATTCCAGGAAGTATCTGTAATGTAATTGATTCATGTCATGCCTCGATGTTCCTATTGGGAGATTCAATAATGTAAACAAGTCATGTCAAGTCATAGAGCATAACCCTCCTTATTGATCAAGGGTTAAAATCCCCACAGTTGTGGGGCCCTAGGGTTATTAGAATATCCTAGAGAAGTCGGACCTAGTGATTTATTGTCAATTCAGGTCATTAGTACCCCAGTTGTCATTACTCGAGTCTACATAACTGAGTCAAAGCTTAAGTGAACGAAAGAATATAAATAGAGAGCGAGACTCTCTATTTATTACACACACACTCACTCATTGGGGCGCATGAGTGAGAGAGAGAACAATTGTGGAGATCATATTTTCTGTCTTTGGGTTTTACTGCTACCATTGGTGCTCATTTTATCTCTGAGGAAGTTGTGGGGTTTTCTCCTTTATGGTTTCCCCGAGGAAAATTCTTTGTGTCTCTTGTCTCTTGTGTTTATTGTTGTGCTTGTTATTCTCTCAAATAAGATCCTAAGATCATATTGCTTAAATTATAAAAATATAATAGTCATCGAATCCATGTCTAGTGGAATTCTTCGCATAGTGAATGCAATAGCTATGTGTCTTGAATCCCCGCGGGTAGTTTGAATCCCTACGAGCGGCAGAATTGGGCACGAAATAGATCCCTGGGTTGATGGATGCATTGAATGCATGGTGGTGGCACCGAACGTGAGTTCCTCAAAAAATTATCTTGTTTCCATCATTTATTTTGTTTGAAATATTCGAGAAACATTGGCAAGACCAGTTGTCGAAAGTAGGTCATCACCATCGAAGGAATAGAGACATCGTTTCCAGAGGATGAAACTGGTCACTGTCATTGGTGAGTTGTCGTTGTCAAAGGTCCATGTTGTGAAAAGTCACCTCGTTGTGCATTCCATTAGATAATTAGCGTACTTCCCCTGTTAATCACCCCATCCAGGGCTCTTACCTCAAGTGCATTAAGTGAGGTACATTTGTACTAAATATTCCCTCACCTTCGACAAAATTTCTATGTTTCCTCCCTCACGATTATCACATTCCGAAATATGGGGCCAACCTCCTATTCACCCTAGATTATTTTCAAGCTCTCCCCTAATATTATAATTTACCATCAATGTACTTCTCTGATGAACTCAACTTTCCACATAACTTTCGACCCCCTTTATTCTCCCAACAAGCATTTATCAATTACGACAATGTAGAAATGGAAGAGTTTACCATAGCTTCCAATACTTTGAGTAAGTATTTTCATTAAAGTCAATTTGGGGTCTAAAATGGGCCTCATAAGAAAAATATCCAATGGTGAGTGGAAATTCAAGAACCAATAGAATTTCGAGAAAATGAGTCGATGATAATCGTTGAGTTGAAATTTTTGTCGTAAAAAAACAGATTTTTTATTTGTATATTCAACTATATCCTTGTGGGTCAAGAAAGTGCACTTGTTGGATGCATAATTCTATTTTGCATCCAAAAATTAACCAAATTGCATATTTTTTATGGACTCCACCCCATAAAAAATTAGAAATACATATAAAAAAAATGTGTTACTTGAACATGAGTAACATGTTTTTTTTATGTGTTTATCATTTTTGTGGGGTGGGGTCCATCAAGCGTATGCACTCTGGGTACTCTTTGGATGCAATATTGAATTCCGCATACAATAAGTGCCCCTACTCAATTTCAGTAAAACCACAATGAGGTAAGTTGAAAATACGAAAAATAAAAAATAAAAAAGTAGTTATTTTATCTTTCCCTCCAAAATTCATAACTCTAATTTTATTATTTTAACTATTATTTTATTATTTTCCTTAAGAGGCCAATTTTAGACCTAAAAATGACTCTAATGTTCACCAAATACTACTCGTGACTTCATCCATAGCCTTCTTAGACTCCTCCAAACACCCATCTATTTCTTTCCAGGTTGCATTGCCTCATGTTAAGTTGTTGAGAATGTGTTTATCATAATCATTCTTCCTACCACACCCAGCTGCCTCCTCTTAAAAATATTCACATGGATATTGGGATCATAAAAAATAAAAATTTGCGCAAGTTGAGGGATTACATCCACCCACAACATCCTCATAAACTCCTGCCCAAGTTGTCCATCAGTACCACTATGATTCCAACTATTCCACTCCATCACCAAGCCATAAGTTTACTCTTTTAACTAAATTATCCACCTTGTCGGCACCTCAATTTACTTCCTTGAATGTGGACTATGTTATTTTGAACTTCAAACCAAGTCTAATAGCAACATATTTCTTTATAAAGTTGTGCATTGCACCGTTATTTACAATCACCAAGATAGAGTTTTCATTAAATTTTACTTGAATTAAGGTATGTTTGACAAATTCTTGCTTCATGTTTTCCTTAGATACACTTCTTAAGATGCTCAAAACTTGAAAAACACCCACTAATGGACGGTTATCATGTTATACATCATTCACCCTAATTTTTAATGGACAATTCTTAACATAATTGGTCCTTTGCAAAAATCCAACAAAGAACGAGGTTGTTATCAGTTATGTCCTTAGTGCCACCATCTTACTTAGACTTCTTTCTAACTTCTATATAAGTGTTGGGATTTACTTTTATCCTCTTCTTGATATCACCCAAACATGTTGTCAAGGAACCAAAAACCTATAATATTTCCATTGAAGTTTATTTCCCTTGGGTTCCTTCCAAAATGATGATATTCTCCTTACATAAGAAAAACTTAACATGATGGTTTCAAGTATCTAGTAAGCACACAACAAACTTATCTTCAACTAGACATTGATGCATCAATATCGTCTCTTACACTCTACTCCAAGAAATCATTTTGGCTATGGAAATGCCTCTACATGGTTTATACAAGTTTTCAACTTGTGGGACAAGAGTTGACCTTCAAGTTCACTTATTCTAATACCATACAATAGAATTGTACAACATCCATGGCTTCCCAAACCAACTATCAAAATGTCAAAATCTATCTTCCCACCCTGACTTTCCCTTATTCTGTATCCATCATGGCTTCGCCACATTACAATGTATAAAAAATTCCAATTGTCTCTATGAAAGTATCATGACATTTATAAATAGTCCTTAGTCATTTTTGCCAAGCAACCACTTCAACTCCAAGACTTGATCCTTCACTGCCTTAACTCGCTACACTATTTCTATGACTTCAATAAAACTATGAAACTTTGGAAACACCAAAGGTAGATATATAGTTGTTGATTATAAGTGGAATAATATGTTCCCTCCTCTACCTTTGCTTAGACTTAGTCATTTTTCAAAAGTGACTCTTCTTTGCTTTAGCTTACTTAAACATGTCTTGGCATTGACCTTGGTCAATAGTGTGGTAATTTCACTTGAAACCATAAGGATATTACCATAGCATTATTCCAGAGTCACTTTTCAAGAGAGGCCCTATAATGCCCGATTTATTCCTAATTGTCTAAATTATCATTGCCTACTTCTGTTTTCTTATTATTGTGGAACTTTGTCAATTTGATGACTCTATGGAATTATAGATTTATTATTTTTGTGGAATTTATATATATGTGTGTGATGTTAATATTATGAATTATGTTCATGTTTTGATTAAGTTCCTAGCAATAAAATTTACTAGTGGATGGTACGTGGATACCGATTTAAAGTAATGTGTCGAGTAAATGATTATGATGTCAAATGCATGATACAAAAAAATGATTACATTGTTTTTAGTATAAATAAATATGTCTACATGTCGATGATTGCATGATATTTCATGACATCTTGTTATGAGACTAATCGACAACTTAGAAAAGATGAGGAATAATTTATCCCTACAAAATGGAAATACATCGACGGTATGAACTGATAAAGACAAATGGTATTTGACCGAATCATTATTATTATGCATGATTATTGTTGTTATCATGATGTGTGGGATGGTGTGGCGTTTTAGGAAACTCAACCGCCCAATTGGTTATTCGATGAAAAAACATGATTACAACAGTCGCAACACAGTCACTATGTTGATATAGACATAGACCATTGTTCCATTAGGGTGGTGGAGGCATTACCCACCGTTTATCCCCGAAACCCAGATTCATGGAAGGGTTTTGCTACAACATGCTCCCCAAGGTGTGTGATGATGACTAGTGGGTTCTTGCTGGGGAAACTTGGTTGATGGAGTCGACACTTCCACTTACAGGTTCTAACTAGAGTTAGGTCATGTATTTGATGCTCCAGGGTAGTCCAACAAAAGAAGGATAGGATGTCAAAGTTAATTGTGAACTATATAGGATGAAGTAGGAATATAGGAATGTCATGAAAGTGTTAGAGGGAAACATAATTAGATTTTTGTGATGAAGCCTCTGGTTAGTTATTGTGTCGTCTATGTACTTTATGATTGTTTCATAGGTCATTATAATCTAGTTTAATCAAAATGAATAAACATTTCATATTCATGTTTTAAGTATGTGTCGACAGAGAATACCTTATGTGATTATGTGTGATGTTTGGTTGAGTACTATCATTGTACCTACATGATGTATGTAAGTACTAGCTACGTTTACATAACGCGTCTACATATATGCTTGAATATTTGTATGTCGTGTTGTTATAATGGGGCCTTGATGTTTTTGTATTGTGACTAGTTACATTATACTTGTCATTTATTAAGATATGAATTGAAACTAATCCGTCAAGTTATTAATGAAAGGTTTAGTTGTAATTAAAGTTAATTATTAAATGTGGTCATCACTAAATAAAGGTTGATTAGTGATTAAATGAACTATTATTAACTTGATCAGTAAATGTTAATAAGTGTTGATAATGATAATTGTTGTTAGTAATATTATTGTTAAGTAATAAATGTCAATTGATTTAGGTCATGTAGTTGATGCTCCATGGTAGTCCAACAACGAAAGGATAGGATGTGAAAGTTAGTTGTGAACTAGATAGGAGGAAGTAGGAAGATAGGAATGTCATGAAAGTTTTAGAGGGAAACATAATTAGATGTGTGTGATGAAGCCTCTGGTTAATTATTGTGTCACCTATGTACTTTATGATTGTTTCATAGGTCATTATAATCTAGGTTAGTGAAAATGAATAAACATTTCATATTCGTGTTTTATGTGTCGACAAATAGTAACTTATGTGATTATGTGTGATGTTTGGTTGATTACTATCATTGTACCTACAAGATGTATGTAAGCACTAGATACATTTACATAACTTGTCTACATATATGCTTGAATAATTGTATGCCATGTTGTTATAATTGGGCCTTGATGTTTTTGTATTGTGACTAGTTACTTTACACTTGTCATTTATTAAGATATGAATTGAAACTAATGCGTCAAGTTATTAATGAAAGGTTTAGTTGTAATTAAGCTTAATTATTAAATGTGGTCATCACTAAATAAAGGTTAATTAGTGATTAAATGAACTATCATTAACTTGATCAGTAAATGTTAATAAGTGTTTATAATGTTAATTGTTATTAATAATATTATTATTAAGTAATAAATGTCAATTGAGTTTTAAATAATATTGAATTAGTATTACTAACACTAATCTTAACTTGTTTATAAGTGTTCAATAAGTATGGTTTAATCCTAACTAAGGTGCATATTGAATGTGGTAAATAATTCGATAAATAACCATTATGATTAATTATAATTAACTAGGATTAGGTATAATTATTCCATTATGATTAATTATAATTAACTAGGATTAGGTATAATTATTAAGTATAATTAGTAAGAATGTGGTAATAAATAAATAAAAATTATGGTTAATTATAATTTTAGTACAATTGTTAGTTGTAAATAGTTTCGTGAATGGTCATAAAATTTAAACAAGTATTAATGAGTAATAAACAAATATCAATGGAATCTTAATTATAAGGTATGGTTCACTAGTGTATGGTAGTAATAAATAAATGACATTTAATTATCTTATTATTATTATCATTTGAAAAATAAAGTGTAGAGTTAGAATACTGAATAAATATATAATTTAAAAGTTATATTATGCTGAAAGAGTTCTCGGTTGATTGCAAAAGAAAAGTAATTATTTATATAAATAAATATGTAAACAAATATTATTTTGGTTATATTAAATGAATGCGTAATTATATCAACTATCGATTTGACTGAAAAGAAAAGGAACCCTGACATAGTAGTTAAGGGGGTAGTTGAGGATTTAAAACAAAAAAAGAAGGTAGTAAACTAGGCATAGGGAGTTGTTGATGAGGGTATATAAGGAGGAAATTATGGATGATTTGAGGAGGAGAGGATTTTGAGAAAACGACAAAGGAGACATGTTGTTCTCAATTTCTAATGATTGTGGGAAAAAATTTACAAGACTGGTTGGCTTGGTTGTACTCATGATTTGGGCTTGGGGTCCAAAAACATAGTTCTTGGAGCGATGGAGTCGACGAGGTTGTTATGGAGTCGACGAGGTTGTTCCTAGCTGGCAGGGTGGAAAATATATTCGGTAGGTTCATTTTAGTGGTGGGAGATTGTAGAGACAAATTTGGAGAAAGATCAAGGAAAAAGATGGACAAAGCTAAAGTTTCTAGAAACCTACAACTATCCTAGAGGTATTTTAAATTATTGTTTCAATTTTTTTTTATTCAAAGGAGAACTGTATGAAAATGTTTCCTAAATATGATGTCAAATCGATTTATACTTGTACCTTTAAATGTTTTATACATTCTTAGAAATACTTATTTGAACAAAAACAGAGTGTGAATAGAAGCTAACAAAAGAGTAAAATTGTTTAAAAGTTAGATTCTTGGGAATGAATCTAAGGATCTGATCAGGTCCTACGCATGGTATCAAAGCCATGGTTCCAAATATGGAACCAGAGGGCTTACTACAAAATGAAAAACCCCAAGGCCCTTAAGAAATAAATAAAAAGGGGGCTCCAACAACAAAACGCAAACTAGCTTTATACAAGTACAGTTCTATTTTAGAATACTTTTGAAAGGAAAGGTGGGAAAATTGCATAAGAAAGAGAAAATCCTCCTTAGAAAGAAAAAAATATATACAACAAAGAATTTGACAAAGGCTCGTAAGGACCTTAAACATGATTCCCGTGGCCAAGAAGGAGGATGCCCTGCCATAAAAAATTAAAAATTAAAAATTATACAAGGAAACATAAATTTATACTTATAAAAAAAGTGAAAATTTTAGCATAAGTGAAGATTAGAGAGAAATTTATTGTAAGAAACCCAAAGGATGTTGCGCATAGAAGAGAGAAGGTCGTGTCAAAGAGAAGGGGAATATTGAAACAAATATTTTAACCATGCCCTATCTTACAATTAGAAAAACCTATGGCCGGAATCTTCCTGCAAAACCATTGAAAAAGAAATTAGGAAGAATTTCTACACATAAATAGGATATTTTATTTGTATATAATCGAGCTATAAAATAAAATGTAACGTCCTCAACCCTCTAACCGGTGAAGAGGACGCTACCAAACAATCAAAAAACCTCCGAGCAACTAGCCCCATGAACACAAACATGCATAAATGCTGATATAAAATTCTTAGAACATAAAACATGCTAAGATGCGTAAAACATACAAGGATGCATAGTTACTCAACATACAGCGGAAGCAAACATATACATTCCAGCATCAGCATGTTCATCATTATGGTTCATTACAAATTAGACAGTAATGTAAATGTAGAAGTAAAATGGACAAGAATGCTTATCTTATAAATATCTTGTCCCGCTACCAGCTACATCGCTTCAACGTTCCACCCAACCATAGGCCAGAGTGCTCATCAATCTCTCAGCAACACTTCCACCCCCGAGCTGGGCATGATTCCTCAAGGAATAAGGGTCAAAGCAAGCTTACACATAGCCAAGGTACACAAATCAGCCAAGCCCACACCATAGGGTTTATCAGGCCATCAAGGAGCTAGGAAAGGCTAAAAGCTAAGCTGGTGGCCTCAATGGAGAGCTAAGGACGCCTACACCAGAGTTAACTTGACTTCTAAGACATCCACACACACGACACCAGGAATCAGTCCTTTCTCTGCTTCACAGTCCCTCAGGCCCTAACTTCCCTTTCCCATACTCTTCAAGGGTTGTGGAGAAGAAATTCGACAGTCTAACTCTGTCTGAGTGGCTCCAAACACCAGTTTTCTCAAGCATACCCAGCCTCTAATCCTACTCTCAACAGTCCAAAGACCAACCACTGCATACTGCAGTAAAACAAACAGTTCACAGCTCTGTGAAGAAGATAAAGACAGCAGGGTGACAACCCCAAACGAAAAGGTGAACACAACTCAAGTCAACAAGATGACTCAGAGTTGTTCTTGGCCCTAGTGTGACCAAAACAACTCAACAGCAACCCAAAATATGTTTGCACCCGCAGAAACCAAGAAGCAACCCAAAACTAGGGGGAAGACAGCAGCCCCAATCCTCACAATGAAACGATGGCAACATTACACAGTCTACAGATGGGGAAGAAGACCCACTCCCAGCATGGATAGTGGAAAACATAAACGCATACCATAATCAGCAACATACACAACCACAATCGGTAAGGAGACATACACCTACCACCGAAACCAGTATGGAACACATGAGCACATAGCCCCGAGCGGGAATGGATCCTGCACATGAAAATCCTGAGTGATAGCAATGGTTTCTCCATCTCCCTGCGTGAGGAAAACAATAAAGAATTCATGTGCCTGAAAAAATGAGAGGACAACTCTCTACATGAGGATGGGCAAAACGATGGAGAATGAACAAGATGAAAACCGTGATTCCAATCATGGGAGAGTGGAGAGAGTGTTTCTTCTGCCCCACGCGACGTGAAGAGGAGAGTCTACTGGTGGAGTGGGCACGTAGGAAAGGACTGACAATCCCGCCACACCCACCACTACTCAGCAATACTATTCCCAACTAACTGACAGTAGAAGTTTAAATGGGTGGCCGACACATGACAAACTCCCAATGACCCCCACGGGTTGGACAAACCCCCCTTAACCTTAGGAATCATGCCCTTTTCATTCAACGTTGCACCGTCATAGCTGGCTGTAGGTTTATTTTAATTGACGTGCATATTTACATGATGCCAAAACTATAATGTGCCAGATAACATGATATACCATCGGCAACGATCCCTATTACCGAAACATACACGACCAAATCGATGGTGGGGAATTTTCCTCTAGCTCCACACCACGATTAATTTCAATATATACATCATGTACCTTTTTAATGTAACCAGGGTCAAAACTGGGGCATTACAATCCCCTCCCCTTTGGAATAACACCGTCCTCAGTGTTCCAATACATAAGAACACATATACAATTTGCACATCCAAAATTTCAGAAATTTGAAGATCTGTCCCACGTTCAATTATTTACTTGAACTTTCAGGACCAAGCCCCTCAGCTTCCAGGAGCTTCTCCTACTGGTTCTTATCTTTCAGCTCATCACCAAGTCGAGGAACTTTGTGGCTGCTGCCCTCTTTATGTTCCCTCGTTGGACAGTCCCGTCATAAATGATGTCCTCCGCATTTCCAACATTTTGCTGGCTGCTTCATCTTTACTTGCTCAATTTCCTTTGAGTCTTCATGCTTGGAACATTTCTTAATGGATTTCTTGGATGAATTTCCCATCATTGATCCACTTTCCTTGCCTTTACAGATTTCTCCCAGAAGGCTTTTCACCTCCTTTTGCAAACCAATAGAGTCTTGCAAAATATGATGGTTCATCTCATTCTGCCTTTTTTGTATCTTGAGCATCTCTCCAATATTCTCTTGGGTCCTGGAAATCGTTTGAAGGAGATTTGCAGCCAATTCCAGTAGCTTTTGGTCTACTACCATGATCAATGTGCACCATTGGATTTCACTTTTCTCACCTGTGAAATGCACCATTGAAATTCTGTCAGACCAAGCATAATATAGGCATTAAAATCAGTCAATTAATTGCCCAATTGGCATGACAGTCCAAGTCTCATCAAGGAGACTTTCATATTTTTCATGCTTTCCTAGTAGGCACATGAGCTCATTCATGTCCATTCTTGGGTAGGGAATTAACCATTCCAGCATTCACAATTTACTTTAAACAAATACACACATTCCATTTTCAGTCATACATGCATTCAACAATCTTTTGTTTTCACAATGCATATATATATATATATATATTTATATAAAATCAAAAGGGCAAGAGAGAGCAGCAAGAGTTTTTCCCCTCTTTGTTTTGTTCCATCCTAGAACCCACACCACCACTGTGGCTTTTAATGCTCTCGTCCTCTTTCACTTCACCGTGAATGCTAGACCAATCCCTCTTGGTCATGACACTTAGTGTCTCCGCTCTATTTCAGACCTCTCAACCATGGGACCTCCCCACATGGTTTGTCTCGGCTGCTAGGACCTTCACAGCCTCACTAGCACCTTTTTCATTACTGCTCATTCTGAGCTCTTCAAGACAGTCACATGTCCACATGCACCTCTAGTATGCTTTCGTAGTCCTCGCTTCAAGAGATACCTATATTCAAACATTGAATAGATTCACATGTTTAGCTTATTCCCATCGGTTTTTACCTCTTAAACAAGAGCTTAAAACATCATAACCAAATCATATACACATGTATATTCATAAGCAAGAATTGCAAAATGATCCAATACTTATCTGTATTGTGCGTTTCCTCTCTGGTCCACAGGATCCTGCTTCGCTTTGCAAGCCTTGGGATTACCTATGAACTTGGATGTTAGGTCAGCACGCAGGCTGCTTTACAACATCCTTTTATATATATTAGGCATAGTCAAGCCAACCTTCAGTTGGGTTTATCAGACCGTCAACAAATCACCTGCACTTATATCAACAATACACTTATATCAACAATGCACTTATATCAACAACCAATCATCAGCCAATCCAACACTGTTGGGTTTATCAAGCCATCAACAGTAACACATGCACTTATATCAACAGTAAATGACCATTTCCAGGATTCATTTCCCGACATGAGATCTAATTCCATTTAGTGTAAAACACCAGAATACATCTATTTAGCCTGACAACACAAGCAATATAAGCAAATTCATCAACGTTATTGCTCTAAAACTGTAATCATCCTTTGCATCATTCACTATCAATTATTGAGACACCAGGAGTGCGTCCACTCCTTAGAGTGTAATCAATATTGAGAACCCTTTCATGACTCGATATCGGGAAATTGTGCACCCTTTTCCGGTGTGTGCCATGTAGGCCCTATTCATACTCAAGCAATCGGTCATAATGGAAATAAAATCAAAACATGTTCTGCATATTGAGTTTAACAATTTGACATGCATATTCTTAGCGGGGGTCATAGAACACTTATCCATTTGCCGAAGCAGTATTTTTTAGTTAAGGAGGAATGGGGGCTCCCTTCTCTGAGTTGACAGTCCCTCAGTTTGCCATCCCAATTCCTCTTTACATTTCATATCCACACATGCCTTATTGACATAACCTATACCATCTCACTCATGTTGCTTACCAAACATGTAGTGCAGATGAGACATTTCCAAAATGTCCAATGGAGTTCACCAAAAACCCATTTCCAGATAAGGGAAAACCTTCCCATGAAGTTTGGCTCCTGCAGGCCATCACACATGATCTTTCTACAGTGTGTACCCCTGGCACATTCATCAAATATCCAAACAGTCAATCATTATCTGATAATACAATCCAAAGTTGATTGTTCCATAACCAAGCAATGACATTAGTAATTAAATTCAATGAGAATTTGCAACTCTGTTTACTACAGAAATTGATTTGCTTGTTGTGGGTCTCTTGTAAGCAGCACCACTATGCCCATTATAATTTTATGCTTACTAGTATAACATTAATATCAACTTACAATGCGTCCTCCTAACACAATCTTATGCAAGCCAATAGTGATTAGTAGTTGTCAGCAATTTCTTAAATCTGAAACTCACAATTCAAATTTAACAACCCATCATGCATACAAACTATTTTCACAACCATGAGACTCTTCTCATAAGTTTTGGCTCTTTCACATGGTATATTTCGGCCTTTGTCATGGTCTTACCCAAATTTCCATGCCCCAAACAATCTACCCGAAACCTAAACCTCAGTCAACCAAACACTTAGTAAGTCTTGATGCATATAACTTTTTCATTGCTGCAATAATCACTGAAGCATTTTCAGAATTTATAAAATTCAAACACTTCTAGCTGTTAATCACATCAATATTACCAAAACTCATTTACTTCATGCAATCATTATCATACTAAAACTTGCAAGGTCACATCATTTATGCCAAAATGAAATGTTTAGATACTCCTTACTCCACAAGCGTATCATTGTACCACCTTGCCCTTCCATAGAGCATTTCTGGTAGCCAATCAATCATGACTACCCTCTTCATGCACTTACTATCCTGCATTCATAACAGCTCTCGAAATGGTTTTAGAATTGTCATCAATTCATCATTTCAGCCATTAGTTATTCATAATAACTCATGCACTATCTCTATGCATTCATGCATTGCATTGCAACATTTGCACCCATACTTATGTATGCATATCTACAACATTTACTCATACTTTTCATATGCATCCATTCAATGCATAACTACAAGATTTATAAAATATTTTAATGCATACCCACTCAATGCTACCTCGCATTGATTCAGGAATACTATGCATTCAAACATACCATGCATGGCCTAGCCATGACTACTTCATATAGGATGCATGATTATAATCAATATCATCAGTGCTTACTTTCCTTGGGCTACCAGTTCATAACAACATAATACAGGCATGACACCTTTCTCTATGAATGCAGTATAAAATTCAAATACCCACATGGTATGAGACCTCTTGCTTTTACCACTCCATGCAATTGTCATAATTAAACTCTTACCTTCATGGTTCCTACTTACACCCTTGACATTACCAGTTTGATTGGTCCTTTGCAGGAGATTGCAGAATTTGCTCACCAACTTTTGATTCTGGACTTGTTGCCTTATCCCTTTCTCCATGGGGTCACTAGTCACATTCGTCAGCATTAGCAACATATTCAGCCATGTCTATGTTGTCATTGGTTTTTCCACTAATGCTAACACCAATGCAATAATTATCATTAGTGGCTCATTATAAATATATAATTCTCACTATTCTTACCAACATGTAATATCCTATGCATGCAAGGCATAACTCATACATTTCATGTATAAAACTTGTAATCATAATTAGCAAGACAGGGTTTAAGGAAATTTCACTTTTCAAGTCCCTCATCCTTGCATGGAACTCCTCTTCCACACAACAGCTGGTTTGACTTCGTGGTCTTGCTACCTCTAGTCATGCAATTCCCAGATTTTTCCATGTTGACAGCAGCACATTTCTTCATCAAGAAGTCACTAGTAATTTTCAGCACCACATTCAAACTCTATTGATTCTCCTTTGTTCCCTGCTAGATAAGCTTTCCAACGCCTATCCACATGCTTCATTCTGACCTCGGGTGTGAAAACCACACCACTTCTAAAATGATGATATTCATCAAATTTAGGCAAAACACTCAATTGTATTTTGGTCTGAATTGCTAACTTAAACCACTTAGGATTTTCTTCCTTTTCAGCCTTGAAACTGCTGAAAAATCTACTGAAAAATAGTTAAAAATCACGGAGAAATCCCTCTGGAAAAATGCAAAATTTCTTTTTCCCAATCGGATCTCCTTCCAACTAACATTCTGATGTTTTGGCAGTCAGAACGACTATTTTCCTCTACTGCTCATCGACGGCCATACAACTAACCCTTCCCGCAGTATCGACGGTCTATTCATATATGCTTCCGGACTTTATCGGCGATGCCAAAGGCTATCCCTTGGCGGTCAAATAGCTAACGTCTTCCGCTGTTTCGGGTCTGTGGTTATCTAATCTTATGATCTTTATCGGTGATGCCAGTATGTCAGCAATCAGATCCTCTACCCATCGGGTGACTAGTTCTCTAAGCCTCCGCAACAGCAGATATCGATCTTACTGTGGGTTCCGCAGACCCTAATACCCCATCGGTCGTCGAAAGGACTAACCACTACGCATCGACGAAAAAATCCACTAATAATTTATGATCGGCGATCTGAAGCACAACTATTACAGCATCGGTAGTCGAAACATTTATCCATCAGAAGATTAGTGCTCTAGACTTCCACAACGGCGAGCGCACGGACCACTAACTCCTTTCGATGTTCATTGGTGACCAATACAACTAACTTCCGCCGATCGTCGATGGGTTCAACACTTAGAAAAAAATTTGAAATTTCTTCTTTGCAACGGCTCTTCCTTCAACTAATATTCTTAGATCGACTTCACTAGCCTCGACAGCTTCATCTTCTATTCGTCGCCAATCCCATCCTCTACTCATCGGCGATTCCAACAACCAATATTTTCCGATCGCCGATATTCTTGTGCCTTAGAAAAATTTTGGAAATTTTCTGCTGCATCAGCTGTCAGCACAACTATCCTCTATGGCATCGGCAGTCGAGGACTCTAACAATTGGAAGGATAGTCCACTAGCCAACCGCAACGGTAGATGCAAAATCAACTAAACGTTTCCGACGTAGTTCATCGGCGATCCCATCATCTAAATTTCGCTGATGGTTTCAACTAAGTGAACCAACTTTTCAGTGGTTTTGTCAACTAACTTTCATCGATCGGTGCTCCAATCATCTAATCATCGGTGATGCAATCAACTAACCCCTGTCGATCGCCGATGGGCTGACACTTAGACAAATTTTTGAAAATTTTCTTCTTCCTCGTCTGCATCGGCGCCTTCATCCTCTAATTTTCTCCGTTGTTTTGGCGGTCTTCAAGGGATCTCCGCCGACGTATCGGCACTTTCAACTTCTAAATTTCGCCGATCAAATCGACTAAATTCTGTCGACAATTTCCATACTTAATAATTTTCAGTGAAAACTTCCTTTATTCTTCCACCGTGTCGACACCTCCATCACCTATTTTCCGCCGATGTTTCAGCAGTTTCATCTTATATCTCCCGCCGACGCCGATGGCCTTTATCGGATGTCCTTTCGACTAAGAGATCCGGTGTTTTAGAGGTCTTCAACTGAATGGAGCCATCGCCTCAGTGCCTCCATCTTCTTTCTTCGGTCGATCGCTGACAACTTTTGAACTTCACCAAGTCCTGAAATTTTTCAACACTTAGAAAAATTTCCTCGAGGCTCCACATCGATTGCGCGATCAACTAATTTCCTCTGATGTTTCGGCTCCATCATCCTCTAATCTTCGCCCTATGGCTCTGCCTTCAACTCAAACCTTCATCGACGGTCTCAGCAAAAGAGTTTGTCGTCTCTCCTTTCCACTAATTCTTGCCGACGTTTTGGCACTTTCAACGTCTTCCTTCCGCCAGTGCCATCGAAAAACCTTCCGCCTGAATGCGTCGATGCTACGACGATCGTCAGCTGATGGCTTCCGATGAATTTCACACCTTTCACCATCTGCCGGTGGCTTGCATCGGAGCACCTTCCGACTAAAACTTTCACTACGTCGGAGGTGCGTCCCACTATGTTTTTCGACAGCCAACAGCCTAAACACTTAGAAAAACTCCCCAAATTTTTATTCCATGGTTCTCGTTGGGAAGCCTTCCGCTTAGGTGATTCGATGCATTGGTGGGACTTCATACTAAGTCCTCCGATGATCCCAATACTTTAGAGAAATTTTCCAAATTATCTGGTCATGCACAGACTTCTTCTGATTTCTGTTGGGCAGAAGGCAACCTGCCTCTGCTAGCTAACCTTTCATGGCCCATTCAGGCCCATGCTACAACCTTGGCTCTGATACCATATTGTAATGTCCCCGACCCTCTAACTGGCAAAGAGGATGCTACCAAACAATCAAAAAACCTCCAGGAAACTAGCCCCATGAACACAAACATGCATAAATGCTGATATAAAATGCTTATAACATAAAACATGCTAAGATGCGTAAAACATACAAGGATGCATAGTTACTCAACATACAGTGGAAGCAAACATATACATTCCAGCATCAACATGTTCATCATTATGGTTCATTAGACATTAGATAGTAATGTAAATGTAGAAGCAAAATGGACAATAATTCTTATCTTATAAATATCTCGTCCCGCAACCAGCTACGTCACTACAACGTTCCACCCAACCATAGGCTAGCATGCTCATCAATCTCTTAGCAACACTGCCACCCCTGAGCTAGGCATGATTCCTCAAGGAATAAGGGTCAAAGCAGGCTTACACATAGCCAAGGTACACAAATCAGCCAAGACCACACCGTAGGGTTTATCAGGTCGTCGAGGAGCTAAGAAAGGCTAAATGCTAAGCTAGTGGCCTCAATGGAGAGCTAAGGATTCCTACTCCAGAGTTAACCTGACTTCTAAGACATCCACACACCTGACACCATGAATCAGTCATTTCTCTGCTTCACAGTCCCTCAGGCCCTAACTTCCCTTTCCCATACTCTTCAAGGGTTGTGGAGAAGAAAGCTAGCAGTCTAACTCTGTCTGAGTGGCTCCAAACACCAGTTTTCTCAAGCATACCCAGCCTCTAATCCTACTCTCAACAGTCTGAAGACCAACCACTGCATACCGTAGTAAAACAAACAATTCACAACTCTGTGAAGAAGATAAAGACAGGAGGGTGACAACCCCAAATGAAAAGGTGAACACAGTTCAAGTCAACAAGACGACTTAGAGTTGTTCTTGGCCCTAACGTGGCCAAAAAAACTAAGCAGAAACCCAAAAAATGTTTGCACCCACAGAAACCAAGAAGCAACCCAAAATCAGGGGGAAGACAACAGCCCCAATCCTCACAATGAAACGATGGAAACATGACACAGTCCGCAAATGGGGAAGAAGATGGACTCCCATCATGGACAGGGGAAAACATAAACGCAGACCACAATCGGCAACATACACGGCCACAATCAGCAAGGAGACATACACCTACCACTGAAACTGATATGGAACACACATGCACACATCCCCGAGTGGGAATGGCTCCTGCACCCGAAAATCCTGAGTGACAGCAATGGTTTCTCCAGCTCCCTACATGAGGAAAACAATGCAGAATTCCTGTGCCTGAAAAAGTGAGAGGACGACTCTCTATGTGAGGATGGGAAAAACAATGGAGAATGAACAAGAACAAAACCATGAGTCCAATCATGGGAGAGTGGAGAGAGTGTTTCCTCTGCCCCACACGACGTGAAGAGGAGAGTTTGCTGGTGGAGTGGGCACGTAGACAAGAACTGACAATCCTGCCACACCCACCACTACTCAGCAATACTACTCCCAACTAACCAATAGTAGAAGTTTAAATGGGTGGCCGACACATGGCAAAATCCCAATGACCCCCACAGGTTGGAAAACCCCCCCTTAACCTTAGGAATCACGCCCTTTTCATTCAGCGTTGCACCGTCGTAACTGGCTGTAGGTTTATTTTAATTAATGTGCATATTTACATGATGCCAAAACTTTAATGTGCCAAATAGCATGATATACCATCTGCAACGATCCCTATTGTCGAAACATACACGACCAAATCGATGGTGGGGCTTTTACCTCTAGCTCCACACCACGATTAATTTCAATATATACATCATGTACCTTTTTAATGTAACCGGGGTCAAAACCATGGCATTACATAAAAAATGGGGATTGTGTATATACACTTATAATACATTGTAAAATTTAGAAAAAAAAGACACTGGTAAATAAATAAATAAATGATACAGGAAGGTAGAAGAAAAGCCACGACAAATAATTTGAGTTATAAAAGATATGCATATTCTATGTTAAACTCCATGTTCAAGACAAAAAAATGTTTTGCACAATCTGTTGCTTCCAAGGTTCCAAGCACTTACCTCTCATCTGCAAGCCATTCATAGCATGTTGGTGAAGCTCTATTCAATGTGAGAAACCCGCCAGGCCATGGATACTTAACTTAAAAGAAAATCTTTTGATCCACCTACATGTCACACCTATGCTGCAGACCCTTCAAACTGCAACTCTTACTAAGCACGAGATTTTGTTGCCAATCCTACAACTCAACTTCAATCCCATACTCAAATCAAAGGATATTATCCCTACAGTCAAACCCTCAGCCATATGATAAAGGGTCTCATGAGATATAATGTACTACCAGCCAAGAGAGCCCGCTCTGGTGTAAGCATGTTATGCGTCCACCTCCAGGTGGAAAACCCTGCGGTAGGGAGTGGGAAAATTCAAAGATATCAATGTTTCCATACTTTTCCTCTCTTCTTGTTATGATGGTTTTCTTCCACCATGCGATGCATTCTAGCCGCAAAGAAAATAACCATGCATAGAAGTAACTACATGGACTATTCCCATGCCAGGCTACATGACATATAAGAGGAAGGGAAAGGAGTGTGAACCATAGGCCTCCCTGGGTTTTTTTTTCTTCCCACTTGGAATCCTACGTGAGAACGAAGAGAGTTTGATTAGGAGGTTGTGAGGAAATCCATCCTCGTCCCACAAAGGGAGAATTGGATAGAAGATGTGAGATTCAGCAAGAAATAGAAACTAGATTTTAAGAAATGGTAAGAAATGGTAAACTAAGATATTTTCTTGCACGGATCCCTACTTTCGTATTCATAGGTGAGTTTAGTACACATGCAGCTAAGGCATCGTTCGTAGGATTTCATTCAACAACCAATGTGCCATGAAAATTCAAGGCTATAAAATATAGAGAGAGAGAAAAGAGAGGGAGTGCTACTACCATAGCCAAGAGGAATGAGCACAGTAAATCAACCCTAGACAAAAAAAAAAAAAAAAAAAAATTAATAACTAAAGCAAGAAAATGCGGTCTTGAAACCCTAGAAAGGAAGGGAATATACCTTCATAGGGTTGCATAGTGAACAAACAGGGCTGAGATCCCTAATTGTCTTTTAGGTAGAGTCAACCATGTAACCATAGAGACGAAGTCGAATTGCAAAGCTCAGCCTCTAAAAGAAAGAAAAAAAAATGGGAGAGAAAATGGGAAGAGGGAGGTGAAGCTTTCCCTCCACCATTGCTGGAATGGATTCCGAAGACTCTAGAACAACTTCATGGCCACACTGCCAAGAAACCCTAGCTGTAGGCACCCAAAGCAAGGATCTTCGTAAATGTTATGATATCTACGTTAGGTTGCAATAATAGAAAGATAGGGAGGGTAGTATGGCTCTCAGTCCAGGAGAAGAAAGGTCGCCCCTCCCTGACAACAATGGTCATTCTGGACACCCATTCTAATGAGATAGGATATGAGTTGTAGAGATAGCCAAATTCGATCGAATAAATGACGGGCTTTGAGGGTTTACTCCTTTTGTATTTCGCTTGGGTGGGGTGACTGAGAAATTCGTGTGGCTTCCATGCATGGTGACCACCCGCTAGAAGCCTTAGCCCATATTTTAAATGAAATAAAAGTGAATATTTAAAATAAATTATCCACGCACCCTGTCAGTCTCGATGAACAATACTCTACATGCAATAGGGACTTTAAGAGGGTGCAGACTATGCTTTAAGAGGGTGCAGACTATGGCACCCCTCATGCATGTAGCCATTTTTATGTTGGCCTCCATACTGTAACAAATATAAATGTTATAAATATTAACATTTAATACTAAGTAGGTTAATTAGGGTAATTAATTAATTACTCAAGTCACCCCACTTACCACTTAGGGTATAAAATACCTGACACTAATTCTTGTAAACATCTTTTTATCTATCCAATTATCAATATATATTTGTCCTATTAATGGCTTATTGAATATTCCAGGTGTTATGGTAAAATTGATTGTCTTAAGTGAATAAATATTCACTTCATTTTGTATCAGAGCTAGTTTGTGATCTAGGACTTTGGCCATATCGTGATTTTTAATCATAATCCTAGGGAGTCCCTAAATTTATGATCTTTAACCAGGTAAAAAAAAGAAAAGAAAGTCAAAAGAAAAAAATAAAAAGGAAGAAGTATAAAAAAAAGAGACAAGAAGAAGGAAGATTGCCATAAAAAAAAGAAGGTAAAAAAAATAAAAATAAATAAAAGAGTAAAACGACAAGTGGTTTATCCACCCACAGTTTTGTTTTAATAAGTGCTTTTTTTAATTCTAGGGTTTAAACCCTAATTCCCACGCCATTCATAAAAATATATATATCAATAATACTATTAGTAATAATAAAATTTATTATTGTTATATATTTTTTCAAAAGAACCTTTAAACCCAATTCACAAATATATATATATATATTATCATTTTTAAATAATAATAATAATAATTACTTATTAATTATTATTTAATAATTGTGTTGTTTACAATTATTACTTTATACAAAAAGGAAAAAGAATCAAAGAAGATATTAAAAGAGCAGAAGTCAAGTCTTGGAAGATATTAAAAAAATTATGGATCCAAGTCACTCACAATTGCAATCACAGTTACGAACAGTTTCGGCCCAGCTAAAAACGTGTGTTCAGAATAGTATTCTACAACTCTGATTCGACAATCCGAAATGAAGTAATAATTTTCAAAAAGAACACATTACTACCTCAGAATTACGAATTCGATCATTGGAAGATAGTAGAGAAAATATCACAAAAAAATTATCAGATAAGGATGAGAAAATATCACATCTGGAAGGTATCATTCAACAACTTGAAGGCTAGATAAAAAACTAAACAAAGTCGCAGAATGTCTGTATGGAATATTAGAATTTGAATGCCATTTAGATTTTCAAGAAGATAGTTCTAATAATGTTTGCAGCAAAAGAATGGAGAATGAAGATACAAACTGAACAAAACAAACCACACAGGAAACGAACAAGTATTGCTCAGGAATTTACAGTATCATTCACAATAATAAAATCCAGTGTTACAATAGTTTACATAGGAAAAGAATTCGAATCTATACATTGGATCTGACTGTAGCTAACTGACCATCTAACTCAAGGTTTCTCAATCAATGTTGGAGTCCAACAGATCAACTCCTAGATGTCCATGAACTCAAACAATCAGTGACATCTAGTTAACTCAGTGCAATTGAGTGTGGTAGGTGGGAAAAGGCACCTACTCCACATGCAGCCATGCATTATCCACGCAAAGCTTGTGCTAGCTAACTAATTGTGAACTAACTGAAAATAACTGGGGGCTAACTGAGACTAACTAGTACTAAATCCAACTAACTGAAGTAGGTTGGTGTCGAGGCTCCTAGTGGATCCTTGTAACACCTCGATTTTGACCCCGTTGCATTAAATGTACATGATGTATATATTGTAATGAATCGTGGTGTGGAGCTAAAGGCAAAATCCCCACCATCGATTTAGTTGTGTTATGTTTCAGCGAACGGAATCGTTGTCGATGGTCTATCGTGGTACATGGCATATATTAAGTTTTGTCATCATGTAAATATGCATCTTTAATTAAATGACCCAACCAGCTATGTTTGCGGCAACTAAATTGAGAAGGGGCATGATTTTCCTAAAGATAAAGGGGGGGGGATTATTAAACTTTGAACCTATGGGGAAAAGCCATGTGCTAGCTGTTAAACCCTTTTGACTTGCTCATCTTCCCTTGTCTTATCCAACTACCACCATTAAAAATTCTGTTGTTAGTTGGGGCAGTTATGGCTAGGGAGTGGAGTGTGGCAGGACTGCCAGTCCTTGCCCACATGCACACTCCACTAGCAGGTTGACCCTCACGTTGGCAAGGAAAAACACCATTGCCATTACTCCATACGGACTCTCCACTCTCTCCACTACACCATTCTCTCCATTGTTGGTTCATCCTCACACAGGGACGATAGTTCTGTTCATTCTCACGCACAGGATTCTTCCTGGCTCACACAACGAGCTGGGAGCTGTGTTCTTTCACCCACGGTTTTCCTTTGTGAATAAGCCATTCATGTTCTGTGTGTGCATGTTTCTCCATACAGATTTTGTGGATTGTGTGGGTGTATGTTTTCCTTACAGACTAATATGGCCGTGTAATTTTTCCGTCACTTCAATGTTGAGATTGGGGTTGTTGTTCTTCCCCTGATTTGTGGTTGCCACCATTCTTCCCAAGATTCACGGGGCTGCTTCGGTCTCCCTTAAGTTTTGGTTGCTAACGATTGTATGAACTCGTTTTGGCCATGATAGGGCTAAGAATGACTCAGGAGTTGTTTTCCTTGCCCAAGCTGTGAATCGCTTGTGTGACTGCGTGTATGCAGTGGTTGGTCTTCGGACTGTGTTGGGAGAAGGGATGGGGGCTTGGTTTGCTTGATAAACCTGGTGTGTTTGGAAACCACACAGATAGAGCTAGAGAGCTGGCTTTCTTCTCCACAACCCCTGAATAGCACTGGAAGGGAAGTCAGGGCTTGAGGGACTGTGTAGCAGAGAAGGGACTGATTCCTTGTGTTGGGTGTTTGTGAGTGTCTTAGAAGTCAGGCTAGACCTGGTGTAGGTGTTCCTAGCTCTGTAATGGGCTCACTAGCTTAGCATTTAGCCTTTCCCAGCTCCTTGATGGCCTGATAAACCTAACCATGTTGGCTTGGCTGTCTTGTTGATGGCCTGATAAACCCAACTGCGTTGGCTTGAATGTGTTTTGTGTATCCTTGGCTATGTGTAAGCCTGATTGTTCCTTATTCCTTGGGGAATCATGCCTAGATCGGGGGTGGCAGCATTGCTGAGAGATTTAGGAGCATGCTAGCCTATGGTTGGGTGGAACATTGCAGTGACGTAGCTGGTTGTGGGATGAGTTCTTTATAAGATAAGTAATCTTGTCTATTTTACTTCTGCAGTCATATTTACTGTTAATGAATATGATGAACATGTTGAATGCTTGTATGAACGTATGTTTGCTTCCACTGTATGATAAACAATCATGTATGCATGTTCTAGTTCAAGCATTTTGTTTCAGCAGTTTATGTACATACATGTTCATGAGGCAGTTGCCCGGATGGTCAATGCCATGGTAGTGTCCTCTTCGTCGGTCCGAGGGTCGGGGACGCTACCATCCTAAAATGTAGGGATTGGTCTAGGAGGCACCCAAACTGATGCATGCACATGCAGTAAGTTGCAGTTAACATCTAGCAGTGTTCCCCACACTCCAGTGATTGGTACATGTCACCCCATTAGGCCAAGTGGACCAAATTAATTAATTAAGGTTCCTAAGTTAGGCTAAATAATCTAATAGACAGTATGGTCAAGGGAGGATTAATAATCCTAATCACACCCCTAAAACCTAACTTGAACAACTATGGGCCCTGGTAACAAGTCCATAGGTCACCCAAATACAATCTAAAAGACAAAATGCTGCTTAATACAACCGAGGAAATAGGGGAAAACCTCATGGGAAAAAACACCCCCTCAAAATAAGTAGGAATACAAATTTTGAAAAAACTTGTCAAACTTTTTGCTACTATTTGCAGCACTATCCAGCAACGGTATCTTGGTTCTGTTTAGGTGAACCCATGAATCTAAACAAAGTGATTATGTCTGGAGGAATCTTCCTCTTTGGAAGAAGAACAATGCACTCAACTGAATCAGAAATATAAACAGCTGCACGGTGAAAACTGGACCCATGTAGAGCAGCTGAAATCATCTGAAGAGAGAAAAAAGGTTCTTGAGAATTTAAACCATGTGAGGAACACCCAAGAAAATTATATATTGCAGCCTTGAACATAAAACCATGAGTGGTAAAATTAGCCCCAGGTGTTAGGAGCAAGTGTCCAGGCGGATGCAGAATGTCTTCCTCTTTACTAGTTCTATGAGGAGATGAGCATGTGAACAAAGGTAGAGAAGCCCTGGGACTGTGGAGAGTGAATGCTTGAGCTCCATAATATGATATAGCTTCATAAATATCCAATAATTCACAAAATATTATATCAGCAATCTCACAAGAGAAAACTAACATTGAATCCTCAACAACAAAATTGAAGGAGACTTGCGGTGTTTGATTTGTCACACCAAAATTGATGAAACATGTTACAAGAAATATTGTAACATCTTGAATCTTAAAACATGAACCACATATTATCATATCAGAAAATAAATCAGATCCAGAAAAGTTCATATCAGATCCAAAACTGTGAAGTAAAATCAAATCCCCAGCAACAATTTTGAAGGAGACTTGCGATACTTGATTTGTCACACCAAAATTGATGAAACCATCTACAAGCAATACTGAAATCTCATGGACCTAAAATATTGAACCAAGTAGTATCATATAAGATATAAATAATATCAAATCAGACCCAAATAATTCCATATCATATCCAAAAAATTTGAATGAAATCAAATCCCCGGCAGCAATTTTGAAGGAGACTTGCGGTACTTGTTTCTTCACACCAAAATTGATTGGAACATCTACAAGCAGTACTAAAGGATCATGAACCTGAAATATTGAACCAAGTAATATAATATCAGATTCAAATAAGATCATATCAGATCCAATAAGTTTCATATCAGATCCAAGAGTTTGCTCCACCGAGATGGTAGATGCACAATTTTCTCCTTCTTCAAAATTCTGAATATCGGTGCATGCAATCATGTAGAAATTTGTTGGAAGCTCAAGATCAATGAGAGTGATTGGATCACTCCTAAAACCTAAAATTATTTCCAAAATATCCAAATATTTACAAAATATAATATCAGTAAACTCATGAGAGAAAACTGACATCAAATCCCCAGCATAACGTTTGAAAGAAATTTTTGGTATTTGTTTCTTCACACCTAAATTGATGAGAACAGATACAAGCGGTACTAAAATCTCTTAAACCCTAGAACCAAGTAATATCAGATCAGATCCAAATAAGATCATATCAGATCCAATAAAGTCCATATCAGATCCAGGAGTGTGCTCCACCGAGCTGGTAGATGCACAATTTTCTCCTTCTTCAAAACCTTTGAAAGAGATTTTTGGTACTTGTTTCTTCACACCAAAATTGATGAGAACAGCTACAAGCGGTACTAAAATATCTTGAACCCTAGAACCAAGTAATATCAGATCAGATCCAAATAAGATAATATCATATCCAATAAATTCCATATCAGATCCAGGAGTGTGCTCCACCGAGTTGGTAGATGCACAGTTTTCTCCTTCTTCAAAGCATTGGAAAGAGATTTTTGGTACTTGTTTCTTCACACCAAAATTGATGAGAACAGCTATAAGCAGTACTAAAATATCCTAAAACCTAGAACCAAGTAATATCAGATCATATCCAAATAATATCATATCATATCCAAGGGTGTGCTCCACCGAGATGGTAGATGCACAATTTTCTCCTTCTTCAAAACCCTGAGTATCGATGCATGCAATCATGTAGGAATTTGTTAGAAGCTCTAGATAAATGAGAGTGAATGGATCACTCCTAAAATCTGAAATTATTTCCAAAATGTCCAAAGAATTACTTATCTTCACACTAGCAACATCATTGGAGACAGAGAAATCAAATTCCTCATCGTTTCCTGGAGAAATCACCAGTAAACTATGCACATAATTTATAATAAAAGAATCACTGGAGAATTTTTGCATAGAATGGAAGGAGATATTTTCTTCAACAGAAAATATTCAAATGTCTTCTTCTGGATCAGCCATGTGAGGAGATGAGATATCAGAGATCTCATACACTTTCGGAGCAGCAAGAGAAGGAGTCACTCCAATAAGACTTTCTTCAATTCGAATTGACTATGAGGAAGATTTTGCTTCTTCTTCATCTTGAAAAACTTCATCAAAGAGAGTAGAGGCAGAGACTTTTGAGTAAGGAACTCTTGTGGTTCTAAATTTGCTCCCCATATTGCTATAACAATCCTCATTGTGCTTCCCAAATATTCTATCCAGAGATCCTTTGGGTATTCTACAAACTCAATAAGGTCTATAAGCAAGCTTCGAGAAAAAGTCTCACATATTGCTCCATAAGCTCTATCACAGTCATTTAGCCAGTCTTTATCATATTCATAAGACTCTTTACCAAGTCCCATAGATACCTCATAGAGACCTTGTCTCTTTAGAGATGCAATCATCTTCGACTTCCATTCTGAATATCTTGTGGATGGAGTAAGAAGAGGAACTGATAATATCGAATCCATATGAAGTTGAACTTGCAAAATATCAGAGCAAAACTAAAAATATATGAACTATTAGAATAATGCTTTTCCTCTCGACATGAACATATTTTCAAGGTCCGGCACGCCCTCTCCACTGCTCTAAATAAATTCAGAGCTAGAAAATTTTCATAGGGGACTTCTGTGGAAACCCAGTTGCTTATGATGTTCGATGGGGAGAAACAAGCATCAAACCTACCTGAGAAGGATTTGATACCATACTAGAATTTGAATGCCATTTAGATCTTCAAGCAGATAGTTCTAATAATTTTTGCAGCAAAAGAATGGAGAATGAAGATACAAACTGAACAAAACAAACCACACAGGAAATGGACAAGTATTTCTTAGGAATTTACAGTATCATTCACAATAATAAAATCCGATGTTACAATAGTTTACATAGGAAAATAATTCGAATGCATGACATGCAATTCAAATCTATCCACTGGATCTGACTATAGCTAACTGACCATCTAACTCATGGTGTTTCAATCAATGTCGGAGTCCAACAAATCAACTCCCAGATGTCCATCAACTCAAAAAATCAGTGACAACTAGTTAACTTAGTGCAACTGAGTGTGGTAGGTGGGAAAAGGCACCTACTCCACATGCAGCCATGCATTATCCATGCAAAGCTTGCACTAGATAACTGATTGTGAACTAATTGAAAGTAACTATGGGATAACTGAGACTAACTAGTACTAAATCCAACTAGCTAAAGTAGGTTGGTGTCGGGACTCCCAGTGGATCCTAAAATGTAGGGATTGGTCTAGGAGGCGCCCAAACTTATACATGCACATGCAGTAAGTGGCAGTTAACCTCTAGCAATGTTCCCCACGCTCCAGTGACTGGTACATGTGGCCCCAGTAGGCCAAGTGGACCCAATGGTACTAGTGGACCCAATTAATTAATTAAGGTTCCTCAGTTAGGCTAAATAATCTAATAGATAGTATGGTTAAGGGAGGATTAATAATCCTAACATGGAAACAGTATTGACTTAAAAGAGGAAATTAGTTGTCTAAACAAATTCGTCATGGTCAAGGAAGACAAATTGGCGCAACTACATGAAAGTTAGAAAATCAGGAAACAGAGTTATGTCATCATCAATAGCAAAAAGAAAAACTCCAGCAGCAATATGACGACAGTAAGAAGACACATAAGTAGAAACTAACAAAAGTCAACAATGTGTTATCAAGCAATACCAAAGAGATTTTTCGATTAAAATCATAACAAAACATTGATTACAAAGATTAAAAAACTGAAACAAATTAGTAAGAGGGAACACTCCGGTGAAGACCTCGAAGGAAGAATACTGGAAAAGCAAGAAGAAAACCATTCTAAATAATTGTAATCGGGAACTAGATAATCAAATCAAGAAATTAGAAATTGAAAAAAAGTCGCAAGATGAAAGAATAGAAAAGATTCAGAATCATAACAATCTACTGGATAACCAAGAAGCACAAATCCAGGAAAATGCATCCAAAAATAAAATCAAGGAAGTGAAGACAGTCCTCACCGCATTCCAAAAGAAACAAAAACAAAAAACACATACACCTTACAGGCATCCTAATTATAATCATCATTTTAACCAACGACAGGATCAAAACAACCACTCACAGAAGAATTATGTTGACAAGCGAAAAGACCAACATGCTAAGAAACAATTGAAACGACCCGTTCCACAAAATGATCTCAGAGCTCCAATAAAAGTAGATATGGGATGGACCACAGCAGATATGATGCGATAATTCTCCTTGGGAATCTGTAACTCGTATCGTCTCATTTCATCAAGTGTCGCAATAACAAAAAGGAAAGGATCTCGAGACAACAATTCAAGGGAATTCAGACATTGTTGTTGGGAATTCAGACATTAATTACTCAAGAGGTGACTTGCCAAAAGTCACCCCCCTTACCACTTAGGGTATAAAATACCCGACACTAATTTTTCTAAAACATCTTTTTATCTATCCAATTATCAATATATATTTGTCCTATTAATGGCTTATCGAATATTCCAAGTGTTCTGGTAATATTGATTGTGTGAAGT
>LPNX010012189.1:973893-1018059 GCA_001517045.1 Pseudotsuga menziesii
TAGGGGCCTAATTTTGGCAATAAAACATGATTTACAAAACAAGTACGTGTTTTTTTCTCCTATACTTTGTGGAATCCCATTTTTTTCCTCGGTATTTCCCATTCCTATGTTTAATACCAATATATACATGTATATACACTAGTGTATATATCGATTTAAACCAATGAATGTCATTTGGAACCCATGGGATTCCTTTAATTATAATTTCATTTGATAGGGGTAGTATAGATGGTTCATTTCTCCTTGGGATAGTATAGATGGTTTGTTTCTCCTACATGGAAAATTGTTGGCTAATAGTTTCTCCTGGGGTTGATTCTCTTTTTAAAAGGTAGAGTGTACACATTCTACTACATTTCCAGTTCTTTGTTACATGGATTAAATTTATCTTTTTTTATTGTTGGTCCAATTTGGAAAACAAGCTAGTGTTGCAAATATCTCATGTTAAGTGCTAGTGAGGGTCAAGTTGCTACTTGGTGGATTAACACATAATCACAGTACCATATGCTTAGGTTACTCATTACTTTCAATTTCTTAACTTTTCAATCTATAAACAGGCTTTACTGTTGCATCATTTGAATCAAATCAATTATAAACCCATGAGAATTTCCTTTAGATTGTATCATTAACTCTAAAATAGGATACATGCCAAATTCTAATGTTTTGTGCACCAAGGTAGGGTTTTCTCAACCTAGAGATGGTTTGGGACCAAACTTTGATGGGTTGGGTCCTAAATGAAACACTTATATGACACACAAGCCGTGAACTAGGCTCCAAACCACAAGATAGACCCTCCAGGTGAAAAGTGTGTCTTGATAGTGGGATCTAGACCCATTCCAAGATTTGGCACACCAAAGAAAGGTCTCCTCACCCAAGACATGTTTAAGGCCAAATTTCAATTGCTCAGGCCCTAAAGTAACTACTTTGTATGCACATGATAGATGAATGAAGACTTGGACCACAATACAAGCCCACCATAAGGAATATTTGGCATGTGAATGGGATGTGAGACTAATTTGGAGATTTGGTAAACTAGGGGAGGTTCTCCTTTATCCAAACCTTATTTGGCCTTCCATATCTTTGGCAGTTCAAATAAGAGGTAGTTACAAGAAGTTATTGCATATAAGAGGTAGTTACATGGAGCTATTGCATATATTTGACCTTATTTGCCCTTCCATCTCTTTGACATGTCAAATAAGAGGTAGTTACAAGGAGATATTTCATATAAGAGGTAGTTACAAGGATCTATTACATATATTTGACCTTATTTGACGTTCATTGTGATGTCCATTTTGTTATCCCAGGTTTGAAGCAACATGGACCCAACCTGAACCTTCAATGGATTTGAAGTTTCCACAGTAATTTAAAACATTTCCATGGCTTGAGAGGTTCTTTCTATGCTTACACAAAACATTGAAGGAGTGGGGGCTACTGAGCATGTCTTCAAATTGTGACACCTAAACAGTTTCCCTTGTAGCAAAATCTACATAGAACTAGTATTTTTTTAATTCCCCATCATGGTCAGATATCTGATGACCCTTACAAAAATTTCAGCATTCATGACATACCACCGATGAAAAATGTTGTCGGTCTTTTTTCTTTTTTGTTGGTATATGTGTCGAATATCCAACATTCATGTGGTCAAATATCTGACCTTCTATAAAGTAATATGTGTCAGATATCCGACGGGTATGTGGTCAGATACCTGTCATTTTGTAAAATAATATGGCTCAGATATCTGATGTGTATGTTAATAGATTTGTGGTCGGATATCAGACAATTTCATGTCGGATATTTGATGAGACCATAGCGGTTGTCGGATATCCGTCGAAAATCAAATGACGTTTAAAAAAGGAGAGGTTGTCGGATTGTCAACAACTTGATGTCAAAAATTGGACATATATGCCATCATATTTTTGTTTCATATTTTCTTGGGTGTCTCTCTCTCACACACACACATCGTATGTCTCTCTCCCCTTCCACTAACCACCTCCCCATCCAATCTATCTCTCTCCCTCTCTCTCTCTCTCTTTATTCCTATCTTCGGGGCATCCAAAACTTCATAGTATATAATGGTAAGCTTCTTCATATTTTCCTTCAAGACTTCGCATTCTTTTACATTTGTATGTATATAGCACTATATACACTAGTGTATATACTGGTAAATACACTAGTGTATATACACTATTGCATGTAGGTATATATACACTAGTGCATGTAGGTATATACACTAGTGCATGTAGGTATATACACTAGTATATATACTAGTATAATATACACTAGTATATATACTGGTATGCATGTACACGAATATACATTAGTGTATATACCAGTATAATATACACTAGTGTATATTACCAATGTATATACTGGTATATATACTAGTGTATATACTAGCATATACACTAGTAATATACACAATGGTCATTGGAAACATTTAACAACATTCATTAAACCAAGAGAATAAAAGGCACATGTGTAATTGGCATGCAAGAAAAATTCCTTAAAATTTATTAGATGAAGTATGTTACAATGTACAACAAGGGAGCCAAGCCAAGTTCTTTTAGATATTTTTACAAACTAAAATTACAAAATGCACCACTTTCCTAGAACTCTCAATCCAACCATTGAAGCTACTATAGGTCCTTTGTACTTATCCTTCTGTAGTGAGCCAGTGAAAATTCTCCCTACTATGAAAAATCCATAACATAGCATAATCATAGATAACTTTGTATTTGAATGCTTAATCCTTGCATGAATAAATTCAATGTCCTTCTAGATCTATGAGGCATCCTCCTATATATATGAGCCTTTCCAAGCTCTTGCAAGCCCATTTCTTCTAAGGTGGACCAACTAAGATATAATTTTAATAGTCAAAATTTTAAGGTAAGCTTGTTAATTTGATTAATCTATCCACAATAAATTAATTTGATTAATCGAGGAAAGAGATTGCATTTTTGTTCTTTTTTGTTCTAGATCCAAACCATTTGGACTAGGGACTTTGGTCTTTGTCTGCATCGACTGAATGAGCCGTTAACACCTTCTACCCTCAAAAAAAAAATTGGATTGATAAAATCCTAAGTGAGCTTATAGGATTTGCATAAAAAATAATATAATCCAAGAAAATTATCTTCAACCATCTACATTAGAGAAAAACATTTCTCACCCAAGTTCAAAGATTGCTCACACAAAATTTTCTCAAATTTCGATAATCTACATGGGATGACATAAGGACAAGTTTGAATTCCTATTTATGTTACTCAATGAACAAGTGTGTAGTGGCTAACAAAATTATCTTTGACATCCTATTGTTAGGTGAACTTCCATTTGGAGTAGTAAAAATATAAATATTTTTGGATATTTCCTTGGATGCCAACACTTTAAAGGATTATTTCATTAACAATTCTTCCATTCAAAGCTAGTACTAGAGCATTTATATCAATAGAGTGGTAGACATAACTAGCTTCATCAACTTGGAGAAGATGTTGAAGCTCATCGACCTTAGCCTATATGCTTCCATGAAAAGGGACAAAACCATATCCATTAATTGATTTGGTCAAGCTCATATTTAATGGCTTTATGTCCCCACTTGGAGAAGATGTTGAAGCTCGTCAACATTAGCCTATATTCTTTCATGACAAGTAATAAAACCATATCTAATAACTACTTTTATCAAGATCATATTTCTTGGCTTTGTGTCCCCATTCACATATTGAGGCAATCTATTGTTCACATCCCCTCATAAAAGAGGTAGTATAAGTGTCTCCATCCTGATACAAAGCATTCCATCCCTCTATACCCTTGGGCCTATACCCTTGGGCCTAGGTAATAAATCATAAACCCTTTATAATATAATTCCAAGAACTTTATGTTTTCAAGTGAGACACATATAGAAACAAATAGGTCTTAGGCATTTGAATCTATATATATTTATAGTATATAAAGATGCATATACCTGGTGGTGTGACAGAGGGGGCTCGTATGGGACTTGAACAAGTATCACACCATTACAATAACAAAGGAAAGTAGTATATTTACAAATCATGGCTCGATTGATCCTTTAAGGAACTCTTTCATTTCCCTTTTGAAAGTTGGACTAGGAAAAACCATAGCTTAGTTGATCCCACATTACACCCACCAGGATCCTTATCTTGGCGGAAGGATATCCTTTTCCAACTTACGGATTTATCAAGCATGATCCATTTTTCTATAAAAGAATGGCATATTGTGGAATTGTTGATATTTGGGCCCTCCATTAAGGTTATACATACCCTCACTAGTGTACTAGTGCACGAATTATTTTCTCCTAAACATGGTAGTTAATTGTTCACTGACTCACCTTAATAGATCCATAATTGAAGTAGAGTTTCCAATGTTGGTGGATTCCATATTAATACCTTTGGGAGGGATGCCACAAACACTGTACTTCACATTATTTGGTATCCACTCAACAAATGTAAGAGGATTTTTTGGTTTGAACATTCAACATTTGTTCATCTACTTCTTTTTTGTTCACATCACTATGAAAAATAGTAAAGGTTATTAGGTATTGCCCATGTCAAGGTTAAGCTGCACCCATCATGTTCTTCAAGGGCATAGCACATTTGTTGTGTAAGTTTGGGAACAATCATGGGAGTTGTATACTTACGATCCCTTAGATGTCAAGTGAGAAAATACCAGCATAAATAAATGTAAGAAAGGGAATGGAATCATTGAATTGCAAATTTACACAAATCAAAACCTAATTGTCCAAGGAAACACAATCAACATGTACATCCACTCATTATTGCAGACATAAAATGGTTAATATCTCCAACTGCACAAAAAATGTAATGTAAATGCAAATAGATTGATATATAAAAGTAGGTGACCTCTTATAAATAAATCCTATTTATCTAAGTTTGTAGGTGTTAGTAAAATAAATTAAAATGTAGAAATAGATCCTTAATTCCCAATGGAAAACATGCATATATATGCTCATATTAATGAGTGAACAAAATAAATAAACCCAAATAGCCAAAGACGCGAGAACAAAGACAACCTCATTCCATACAGTTATAAACTCATCGCAATCCCTAATATCCTTATCATCTTGACAATAATTATCAAAGTATCATCCATGAAATATTTGACTAAAACCAGTCTTCTAGCTCAAGATAAGAATCGATTGCACCCGAACTGGATATGTTTTTCAACCTTCTTAGCGAGCCATGCCCAATCTTCTTTCTGGTACTTATTAGGTTTCAAATCAAAGTCAAGGTATTTAAATACATCCTCTAAATCACCAAAGAGACATGGTACCCTATTATAGACTATATTTATAATGATACCAAATACTCTCCCATAAGGTCAAAGAAGGAGATGAAATTTTTTGTAGTATATTTTCGAACTAGTGTTGAAAATTTTTGGATCATTTTCTCAATATAGGTGTTGAAAATTTTAAGATCATTTTCTCAACATAGGTGTTGAAATTTTAGGATCATTAAACATAGGTGTCGAAAATTTTAGGATCATTAAACATAGACTCCTTGTTTGCATCAAATAATTTTGTAATTCCCTTCATTTCTATGTCATATGACCTAAGCTAGTGTTTTGGTGTCAATATTTCAAGTGTCTACATCCTCTATAGTTCGCCATGAGATATTATTTAGTTGTTTTAACTATATGTTATAGGTGATTTAACCACCTAACTTCTATAGAAAGTGTAACATACCCAGAATTGAAAAATAAATATTTATTATTTATTTCAGTAAAAACATTATGTTAATTTTTATTGTAAAGTTTATGACCAAGTGGGTCAAGGATGATTGTAATTGAAGAATTATTTATTTTAATAATTAATAAAAGGAGACACCTATTCAGGGGAGACTGTTAAATGAGTGTTCACTAGCCCACTAGGAGGAAGGAGAAATTGTAGAAGGTTGGTTGACAAGTGGCAGAACTAGCATTCACTTTCTAGTTGTTGCAAAAGCATAATCCCTAAAAAAGCGATCATGTTCCCTGAGAGGGGGGAACTGAGATGGTGGCTCATTAAATTCCAAAACTGACCCAAAGACCTAGAAAATATTATATAAACCATCAAATTGAGCAAGAGGATCACTGCTCATTCTGATTTCGGAGAAAATGAACTTTGTGAATGCTACAAATTGAAAAGTCAGGAACACAAATAATTTGATAAGGGGGTAGCTAAAGTGTTTTGTTGAGTTAAGTATGCTACTAAGTGCTAAGTTGCAGAATTCTGTTGTGTCGCAGAGATCTCCATAGTAGTGGTTTAGCGAATAAGCTCGGGGGTCCTAAGAAAGTGATTTGGATGCTTCAGGAGAAGGTTGGGTGCAACAGTCTCCCTTGGGTGTTAGTCCCTTTTCTGCAACAAATCCACGTTTCGACTCTATATTTGTATTATGTTATTGTATTACTCCTATTTAAGTAAGTTGTAATTATTTTCAAGAAGGTTTTAGTTAATTGGTATTTATTCAATGATTATGTGATTAAGTATTTACATAGAAACTGATTGGTAGAGAAATGAAATTAAATTATCTCCTGTATTTTTCCTCTCACCGAAGTGACGTACTCTAGTACACGAAGATATGAAAATATGTCTTATTGGTAGTACCAGAATGACTGAATCTTTGTGTATCTTATATTATTGCAGAAATTAGAAGTGATGTATTTTGTACGATCTAATGATAATCAGAAGACTGGTATTTAGTTGAATATATATAAGCTACAGCTCTTCATCCAAAAGATAAACTATTACAAATAATTACAGTTTGTAAATCGAACCTTCAATTACAGAATAAGTATAGGAACAAAAATAGAAAGAACTAAGCTAGATATTATAAGGGCATCTTAATCCTAGTTTTCTTAACAATTAAATCATCTTAGTAACACCAAGTCAAGACCATCTATAGACCTTAGCACTGGTTACAGGCTTCAGGTCAGGCTGGTGTTGTTTCTACAGTATTTCTCTTACAGGAGGAAATTACAGCGTTAGGGATTATTTATTTTTGAAACAGTATGGTTAACCAAAAAAAGTTTACATTCTTTTCAATAGTGATGAAAGTTTACCTACAGTATCATGACCATTAAATTTAAATAAACAAAGTAAGATACTCAAATAAAAGCTTCACCAAACAATGAAACCCTAGATCCTTTATTAATTTCATGTCATCTACACAGTCACATTATTAACAATTGTCCATCATGGCTCTCTTAGGTCCTTTTATAAACATAAATAATATCGATAAGAGTCTCATAACTCATTTCTTTTTAAAAAGTTCTTTTTATTCAGAAAACTGCTAATTTTCAGTTGAAGGTTAGCTATTGTATAAAAAATTATTAAGACCTACTCATAACCCCACAGAGTTTAGTTTAGCAGTCAAGTCTGTTGACATAGGCCTTATGGCCCTTATCTAAAAACCTTCATAGAAAGGAAAGACTCCACAGTCGAATCCTATCGTTTTATAAGTTAACTACAAAATTAACTGTAAACAGTAAATTAACCCTAGATTTCTTTCTAAGCTCTTCTACTATTTACTTTACGAATTCATCGTGAGATTTTGAAATAAGACTGGTAACCATTTGAAGGAATCTAAACGAAATGTGAATCTTGTTAATACGCATCCTCTATTATAGTAAATAAAGTAAGGAATGTACACATAGAACCCTCACGGGAATTGTCCCATAAACACATACATTATAAAAGTAAACCAATAAAAAATTACGAGAGAGGCTCCTTAGTCGAAACCAAAAATTGACAGTAAGCTATACTACCTTCATGCTACAGTAAACATAAACAATGGAAGATAAAAAGAAGTAAGAAGAGGTTTAAACAGTCACTACAAGAAAAACTTTAAACACCACTTTGGCATTGTTTATAGATAGCCCCGATGGGTTTATTACAGACATGCTTTCCTTATTTTTATAAAAGTAGTAAAAGTGAAATGAAATTTGTTTCAAATCCCAAAGAAAAATAGACAGTATAAATCTCACAGACGCAGCGTTGTGCACTGTCAAACCAAACTAATCTATGAATCCCTCACAAGTCAACAAAAAGGAAATGAAGATTTGCACATAGATATGACTAGCAGAAATCAATTATAAATATCATATCATCCAAAATAAAGTGGCATAGTCACAAGACTCCATAGACAATGATGCCTTACATTTCTAGAATTTAGGCCATGATTTAAAAGAAAAATAAACAAAGATACAATATCGAAACCCTCATGGGTACTCATAGTATTAACAAGTTCCAGAACCAAACAAATTTACACAGAGTGGCATAATCATCAACGACTCCAGAGGTGGTAATAACACCCTTACATTGTCAAATGTATAAATACCAAAGCGATTACATCACTTCTATAACACAAACCCAAAAGCAGTGGAAAAAACCCAACGCCAAGAAATATATCATAAAGACCCCAGTGGATCCACAGAGCTACACAAGTATAGACATGGGTCTTACCCGTTCAGAAAGAGTCTTCTCAGCCGGATTTCAGCCATGTCCCAGACGCAGTGTTTATTTTGCACTTTCAAATTAAAAAGGAGTTAAAACATGTCTTTTCAAAAACTAGTGCAGAGAAAAAAAATATCAATGAACGAATTTACAGTTACCTTCTTGGCGTTTAACCCCAACCGGTGATACCCTCTCGACAGTCGAATGCAATTATGGATTTCCACTAGCAGTTTGTGCAATGTGAGACAGTTCCAAATGGAATCAGGAGCCAAGGATAATGGCATGTACATTTCTTTTCATTGCAAGAGAAGTAAAGAATAGAGCATGGAGGAGCCAAAGAGAAAACTGAGAGAAAAATTGATTACCACACAAAAACCCCATTAAAGTGTCTGGCCCGATATCCAACATGCATTGAAAACCCCTAGATTTTTACATCACCCCTATTTTGCTGACAGCTAGAGGAATTATCGAAATCACATGGTCCGCCTTAAAACCAAATCTTCATCATGTCCTTATTAGTATAAATTAGATATTGAAGTTAAGACAATTTGATAACCCATCACATCAATTCAAGCCCAAATTTCTTATGCATAACTTACCATGGTAGAAATTAAAGTAATGTTATAGCTTAGAAGATAATGTATGTGCTTGTATTATTTTTTTCAACTAGCAAGGATAAGGTTCAATTGTTCGTATATCCTTAGGTTATAATTTTTCTTAATAAAAATAGTTCCTATGTATTATTACATTTGAGCTTTGAAAGAAAAAGGGTTTAGGATTAGAACCTTGTCCAAACCTTAGTTTCACTTAGCTGGCGTCTTAGCACAAAGTTTGTCCTTTAACTATAGTGTAGGGGTACCTCACTTCCTGCACATAGTAGTCGAGAAGATTCATGCATTAGTTGTGACGACTAAGTAAGACCATGATCCATCCCTTGTGCAGCTCAGGGATAGAATTCAAACAAACAACAACGACAAACTGTCAAGATTTAACTGTATCCTTTGTGTCAGACTTCTATGTTGCAAATTATGTCATGACAATAGATAACAAAGATAGCAAGCTAATGATAACATAAGTACATGACTCTTGCCCCTAACTAAAAGAATTGGGAATTATGAGTTATAACATCATAGTTAATTACAGTAAATAAAAAAGATATTATTTACGAATTTTGAGGGATGTTACATGTGGTATTAGAGTGAGTTTCCAAACACTAGGCTTGGTTGGATCACTCGCAACTAAGTAAGAAAACCAATATACTAATTTTATTCGCATTTATTTCTGTACAAAAATATAAAATATGTTTTGCAAGAAAATGGAAGGTGCTGAAGCATCTGCGAAAAATGGTTCTCAACACAACAATCCTGATAACTTCTATGTTGATTTGAACAATCCAGAGTTAATACAGATAGTTAAGGAGTTAAAAGAGGAACTGCATACTGTAAAATAGACAATGAAAGAATTATGGAAATGAATCAAATGCTACTAGACAATATGCATAACAAAGGAAAAGATAAACGAAATGTTTATGTAACTAATTCTGAAACAACGTCCTATAAACATAAAGGAAAGAAAGCAAAATATTCTGATAGTGAATCTTCTTCAGAGGTTAAAACAAGGTCAAGTAGGGAAAGGAATAAATACATAAGTGACAGTATTGAAAGTGACCGAAAACCAAGGAGAAAGAAGTATAAACCCTACAAAGAAGTTTTTGGGGAATTCAAAAACTAAATCCTCCCATGTTCAACGGGGAAGTAGAGAAAGGTGAGGAAGCATAAGCTTGGCTATCAGGAATGAATAAATACTTCCATATTTACAACTATTCTGACAGACTAAAGGCCAAGATGGCTATTTACAATTTGAGAGGAAAATCCGATATCTAGTAGCAAGATATAAAAAGGGTCAAAAATGTGAAAGAGAAGTTCTTAACCTAGAGAGTTTTTAAGAAGTGTTTTAAAAGAAAGTTTCTATCTGAACAATACTACAAGGAAATAGCTAAGGAGTTGTATGAATTAAAAGTGGGTTTCATGTCCATGAAATATTTGAGCAGCAAGTTTTTAAGTCTATTAAGATACGTACCTTACATAATAGATGAAAATACTAAAATTCAATGGTTTTTAAGTTATCTACCTACTAGATTCAAAGATAGGATTGAGTTTGATAATCTAAAAACTTTGGAGGAAGCTATGAGAAAGTTTGATTTCTGTTATGAGCAGAGTAAGAAAAGGGAAATTTTACCTAACTGGAAGACTAAAAATACAAGTCATTTTTACCAAAGAAGAAGAGGATTTAAGTCAAATAAGACTTTTGGGAGTAAATCTCATAACTTCTCCAAGAATAGCTATCAGAAAAATGATTTTAAGAATAAAGTACCCCAAAGTACTCCAGCATCAAAAGGTAGGGATATGCCTAACAATTTTGTTAAAAATATTGAACAAAGGGAACTTGTCAAACATTGGGAATGTCAAGTACCACATTACGCCAAGTACTTTTCGAACCGAAAAGGAAACATCAGCAACATACACACTATCCAGGAAGAGGAAATAGCTGAAAATGTGGCAAATGAGATGCATGGGATAAATGTAGCTCTAGAGAACCGACAGGCGGATCATCATACCTCCATGGTGGAAGTATGATTTCTTTGTTTCCATCTTGATTGATCCAAGAGGATCCAAAATTTCTTTGTTTCCATCTTGATTGATCCAAGAGGATCCAAAATTTATTTGTTTCCATCTTGATTGATCCAGGCTCTAGCTTAAGTTATATATCTCCTAGCATAGTGGAAAGGTGCAAATTATCCTTAAAAAAGTTTGAAAGATCCTGGCTGGTCCAGTTAGCCACAGGAACTAAAAGAAAGGTGGTAAATTATGTTGAAAGTTGTAATTTGCTTGTGAGTCAGTTTGAAACTCAGTTCAAGCTAAATGTGTTACCTTTAGGATCTTACGATGTCCTAATAGGAATGGATTGGCTAGAAAAACACCATGTGATTTTGAACTGTTTTTAGAAAACTTTTACTTGTTTAAATAATGAAGAAGAAAGAATTACTATCAGAGGAATACCTAGGAAGATATCTATTAGAAAAATATCATCCTTGCAGATGAAAAAGGTTGTAAATACTTTGTTGTACACATTATATATAATGAACAAATTGATAAAGAAGATAAACTAGAATTTGAGAATATTCTGATCTTGTAAGATTTCATGGATGTATTCCTGGAAGAAATTCCAGGATTACCTCCTAAACGAGATCTGTACTTTACAATCAAATTAGTACCAGAAGCGGTACCTAATTCGAAATCTCCCTATTGGATGAACATATTGGATTTGAATGAATTAAAATTACAATTAAAAGAATTAATAGACAAACATTATGTAAGACCAAGTGTATTCCCTTGGGGAGCACTGGTCATTTTTGTTAAAAAAAATGATGGTACTCTGCATCTATGTATAGACTACCATCAACTTAATAAAATGATGATTAAGAATAGGTATCATTTGCCCCGCATTGACGATCTATTTGATCAAATACGCGGAGCGACGATATTCTCAAAGATCGACTTAAGGTCTGGGTATCGCTAAGTCAGAATTAAAGATGAAGACGTCTTTAAAACTGCTTTCAAGACAAGATACGGGAACTACGAGTTTGTAGTTATGCCTTTCGAGCTAACAAATGTGCCAGCAACCTTTATGTGCTTAATGAACAATGTCCTAAGTAAGCACTTATACAAATTTGTAGTCGTATTTATAGACAACATATTAATTTATTCTAAGACAAAAGAAGAACATGATGAACACCTAAAGATAATATTACAAGTGTTAAGAGAACATCAGCTATATGCTAAGTTCAACAAATGTGATTTTTACAAATATAAAATACAATATCTAGGGCACGTAATATCCAAAGAAGGGATATCGGTGGACCCGAATAAAATAAATGCTATAATTGATTGGCTTGTTCCTAAAGACATAACTGATGTACGATCATTTATGGGGATAATAGGTTATTACAGAAAATTTATTGAAGGATTTTCAAAAATTGCAAATCCTACAACCTCATTACAGAAAAAGGTAAGAAATTTGTTTGGGAACAGAAATGCGAAGACAGTTTTAATAAATTAAAAGAATTCTTAACCATTGCACCCATCCTAAAAATAGCAGACCCAGACAAAGACTTCGTCGTATGCACTGATGCATGCAACGAAGGCTCGGGCAGGGTATTGACTCTAGAAGGTCATGCAATTGCATATGAATCAAGGAAGTTGAAAACTCACAAGAAGAACTATGCAACTTATGACTTAGAGTTGGCTACAATAATCCATGCTCTAAAAATTTGGTGCCATCACCTAATAGGCAAAAGATTTATGTTAATGCCTTATAACAGAAGCCTAAAATATCTATTTGATCAACAAAATATTAATGGCTAGATTTCCTTAAAGAATAATATTTCAAAATAAAACATATTAAAGGGAAAGAAAATAAAGTGGTTGGTACCTTAAGCAGAAATGCAGTAACAAGTTTTGTAGTTTCCATTAGCAATTATAAAATTGATTTAGAAGATAAATTGGAAGAAGGAATAAAGCGGGACCCAGAATACCAAAGTTTAAAAGAAAAGGTAACTCTGAATATATCTGCAAATATAATTACAGATTATAGTTTTAATGAAAAAAGTCTAAAACTATTTAAAAACAGACTTTACGTAACAAATATACCGAAAGTTAAACTGTTAATTTTGTATGAAATACACAAAAGTCCTTATTTTTGGCATCGGTGGTATCAAAAGATGATAACCATGTTGAGAAAAGAGTACTTTTGTCCTAACATGAAAAATGAGGTTGTTGAAGTTTTATCTAGGTGTATCGAATGTCAGCAAGTTAAAGCTAGACATCAACACCCAGCAGGCCTTTTACAGCCATTACCAATTCCAAATTGGAAATGGGCAGTCATCGGTCTTGACTTTGTAACTGGCTTACCTAAAAACCAGGAAAAAATGATTCAATAATGGTGGTTGTGGATAAATTAAGTAAAGCAACACGCTTTATCCATGTTAAAACAACTTATACAGCTCCTAATATTGCTGATATTTTTATGAAAGAAATCTTTTGTTTACATGGAATTCCAAAGTTAATAATTTCTTACAGAGATCCTAAATTTACTAGTAATTTTTGGAAAACTTTATTTAAAGGATTAAATACTAAATTGAATTTCATTACTTCTTACCATCCGCAAATGGATGGACAAACAAAAAGAGTCAATCAAGTATTAGAAGACATGTTACGAATGTATGTTAGAGACTATCCCAAGAAGTGGGGAGACTATTTGCACTTGGTTGAATTTGCTTATAATAACCATTATCAAGATTCAGCAAATCTTATTCCTTTTGAAATATTATATGGTAGAAAGTGTAACACTCTTATTACATGGAGTAATCCAGTAGACCTATTGATGTTAGGACCTGACATGTTAAAAAACCTGGAACTAACAATGAAGCAGGTACAAGGAAACTTGAAAACTACTCAAGCGAGGAAAAAGAGTCATGCCGACCTTAAAAGAACTCTAAATGAATTCCAAGTACGTGAGCATGTGTTTGTTAAAGTGAAACCCAGAAAGAGCTCCTTTAAACTAGGGAGTTGTGCTAAATTAGCACCCAGGTATTGCGGACCGCTCGAGATATTGGTAAGAGTGAGTCTAATGGCTTATCAACTAGCTTTTCCACCTAATATTAGGATACACAATGTTTTACATGTTTCTATTTTGAAAAAGTATATACATGATGCTACTCATGTGATTGACTAGAATGTGATTTAGGTAGAACCAAAGGGAGATTTTCCAGTGGAACCGTATTGTATTCTGACGGGAGGGAAATTTTTCTTTGGAATCACACCATTGGACATGTAAACGTGCAGTAGAAACACCTTAGTCCAAATGAAGCGACCTGGGAATTGGAGAGCGATATGCAGGTGGCATATCCAACTCTGTTCTAAGAAGACTCAGAATAACTTAAGAAACATCAAGGACGATGTTGAACTTAAGGGGGGGTGTTTGTAACATACCCAGAACTGAAAATAAATATTTATTATTTATTTCAGTAAAAACATTATGTTAATTTTTATTCTAAATTTTATGACCAAGTGGGTAAAGGATGACTGTAATTTAAGAATTATTTATTTTAATAATTAATCAAAGGAGACACCTATTCAAGGGAGATTGTTAAATGAGTGTTCACTGACCCACTAGGAGGAAGGAACACTGACCCACTAGGAGGAAGGAACAGTTGTAGAAGGATGGTAGACAAGTGGTAGCACTAGCATTCACTTTCTAGCTATTGCAAGAGCATAATCCCTAAAAATGTGGTCATGTTCCCTAAGAGGGGGGAACTAAGTTGGTGGCTCATTAAACTCCAAAACTAACCCAAAGACCGAGGCAATCTTATTAAAACCGTCAAATTGAGCAAGAGGCTCACCACTCTTTCTGATTTCGGAGAGAATGAACTTTGTGACTGCTGCAAACTAAAAAGTCAGGCACACAAATAATTTGATGAGGGGATAGCTAAAGTTTTTTGTCGATTTAAGTCTATTACTGAGTGCTAAATTGCAGAAGTCTACTGTGTGGCAGAGATCTCCGTCCTAGTGGTTCAGTGAACAAGATCGAGGGTCCTAAGCAAGTGTTTTGGCTACTTCAGGACAAGGTTGGGTGGAACTGTCTCCCTTGCGTGTTGATCCCTTTTCTGCAACACATCCAGGTTCCAACTCTATATCTGTATTATGTTATTGTATTACTCATGTTTAAGTAAGCTGTAATTATTTTCAATAAGGTTTTAGTTAATTGGTATTTATTCAATGATTATGTGATTAAGTATTTACATACAAACTGATTGATAGAGAAATGAATTTAAATTATCTCCTGTATTTTTCCTCTCACCGAAGTGACGTACTCTAGTACAGGAAGATAAGAAATTATGCATGATTAGTAGTACCAGAATGATTGAATCTTTGTGTATCTTAGATTATTGCAGAAATTAGAAGTGATATATTGTGTACAATCCAATGATAATTAGAAGACTCGTATTTAGTTGAATATATATAATTTACAACTCTTAATCCAAAAGATAAAATTATTACAAACAATTACAGTTAGTAAACCGAACCTTCAATTACAGAGTAAGTATAGGCACATAAATAGAAACAACTAAGCTAGATCTTATAAGGGAATCTTAAGCCGATTTTTCTTAATAATTAAATTATCTTAGTAACACCAAGTTGAGACCATCGATAGACCGTAGCACTAGTTACAGGATTCAGGTCAGGCTGGTGTTGTTTCTGTAATATTTCTCTTACAGAAGGAAATTACAGCCTTAGGGCTTATTTATTTTTGAAACTGTATGGTTAACCAAATAAAGTTTAAATTCTTTTTAATAGTGATGAGATTTTACCTACAGTCTCATGACCATTAAATTTAAATAAACAAAGTAAAATACTCAAATAAAAGCTTCTCCAAATGATGAAACCTAGATCCTTTATTAAGTTCACTTCATCTACACAGTCACATGATTAACAATTAGCCACCATGGCTCTCTTAGGTCTTTTTATGAACAAAAATAATATCGATAAGAGTCTTATAACTGATTTCTTTTTAAAATTTTATTTTTATTCAAAAAACAGCTAATTGTCAGTTGAAGATTAGCTATTATATAACAAATTATTAATACCTACTCATAAACCCATAGAGTTTAGTTTAGCATTCAAGTCTATTTACAAAGGCCTTACGGCACTTATCTAAAAACCTTCATAGAAAGGTAGTAAATCCACACTCAAATCCTATTGTTTTATAAGTTAACTACAAAATTAACGGTAAACAGTAAATTAACCCTAGATTGTTTTTAAAGCTCTTCCACTATTTACTTTACGACTTCACCGTGAGATTTTACAATAACACTAGTAACCATTTGAAGGACTCTAAACGAAATGTAAGTCATGTTAATACACAGCCTCGATTATAATAAATAAAGTAAGGAATGTACATAGAGAACCCTCACGGGCATTGTCCTGTAAACACATACATTATAAAAGTAAACCAATAATAAATTATGATAGAGGCTCCTTAGTCGAAACCAAAAATCGACAGTAAGCTATACTACCTTCATGCTACAGTAAACATAAACAATGGAGGATAAAAATAAGTAAGCAAAGGTTTAAACAGTCACTGTACAAAAAATTTAAACACAACTTTGGCATTGTTTACATATAGCTCTAATGGGTTTGTTACAGACATGCTTTCCTTATTTTTATCAAAGTAGTAAAACTGAAATGAAAGTTGGCTCGAAGCCCAAAGCAAAATAGACAGTATAAATCTCACGGCCGCAGCAATGTGCACTGTCAAACCAAACTAAGCTATGAATCCTTCACAAGTCAACAAAAAGGAACTAAATATTTGCACATAGATATGACTGGCAGAAATCAATTATAAATATCATATTCGCAAGAATCCACAGCCAACTATGCCTTACATTTCTGGAATTTACACCGTGATTTAAAAGAAAAATAAACAAATATTCAATATCAAAACCCTCACGGGTACTCATAGTATTAAAAATTTCCAGAACCAAACAAATTTACACAGAGTGGCATAGTCATCAACGACTCCACAGGTGGTAATAACACCCTTACATTGTCAAATGTATAAATATCAAATCGATTACATCACTTCTATAACACTAACCCAAACACAGTGGAAAAACCCCAACGCCAAGAAATATATCATAAAGACCCGAGTGGATCCACAGAGCTGCACAAGTATAGATGTGGGTCTTACCCATTCAGAAAGAGTCTTCTTAGTTGGAGTTTAGACATGTCCCAGACGCAGTGCTTACTCTGCACTTTGAAATTAAAAAGGAGTTAAAACATATCTTTTCAAAAATTATTGAGGAGCAAAAAAAAAATATCGATGAACAAATTTAGAGTTATCTTCTTAGCGTTTAACCCTAATCGGTGATACCCTCTCGACAGTCGAACGTAGTCCTAGATTTCCACTAGCAGGTTGTGCAATGTGAGACAATTCCAAATGGAATCAAGAGCTAAGGATAATGGCTTGTACATCTATGTTCACTACGAGAGGAGTAAAGAATAGAGCATGGAGGAGCCAAAGAGAAAACTGAGAGAAACGTTGATTACCACACAAAAACACCATTAAAGCGTCTGGCCGAATCTCCACGAATCTCCAAAGTGCATTGAGACCCCCCTAGGGTTTTACATCACCCCTATTTTGTTGACAGATGGAGGAATTATCGAAATCACATGGTCTGCCTTAAAAACAAATATTCATCATGTCTTTACTTAGTATAAAGTAGATATCGAATTTAAGACTCATTGATAACCCATCACATCAATTCAAGCCCAAATTTCTTATGCATAACTTACCACGGTATAAATTAAAGTAATGTTATAGCTTAGAAGATTATGTGTGTGCTTGTATTATTTTGTTCAACCTGCAAGGATAAGGTTCGACTTTTAGGATATGCTTAGGTTAGATTTTTTCTTAATAAAAATAGTTCCTATGTACTATGACATTTGAGCTTTGACAGAAAAAGGGTTTAGGATTAGAACCTTGTCCAAACCTTAGTTTCACTTAGATGGCATCTTAGCACAAAGTTCGTCCTTTAACTGTAGTGTAGGGGTACCTCACTACTTGCACATAGTAGTCGAGAAGATTCATGCATTAGTCGTGACGACTAAGTAAGAGCATGATCCATCCCTTGTGCGGCTCAGGGATAGAATTCAAACAAATGACAATGACAAACTGTCAAGATTTAACTATATCCTATGTCAGACTTCTATGCCGCAAATTATGTCATGACGACAGATAACAAAGCAATCAAGCTAATGATAACATAAGTACATGACTCTTACCCCTAACTAAAAGAATTGGTAATTATGAGTTATAACATCATAGTTAATTACAGTAAATAAATAAAAAAATATAAATTTTGAGGGATGCTATAGAAAGTATGCAATGTCATTCCAAATGATATTTCCTTAACATAGGTGTTGAAAATATTAGGATCATTAAACATAGACTCCTTGTCTGCATCAAACCATTTTTTTCATCCCCTTCTTCTTTTCTATGTCATATGACCTAAGCTAGTGTTTTGGTGTCAATATTTTAAGTGTCTAGGTCCTCTCTAGTTCACCATGAGATATCATTTAGTTGTTGTAACTATATTTTATAATTGATTGAACCAGCTAGCTTCTATATAAAGTCTACAATATTTACATCAAACAATTTTACAATTATCTTCTCCTATTTTATATGTCAAATGAGCTATGCTAGTGTCTTGGTTTCAATATTTCAAGTGTCTAAGTTCTCTCTAGTTTACCATTGCAAAAATATGTTGTTCTTATGTAAGGGTGTCTTTAAGAGGAGTGTGCTTGAAAAATTGTACCTTAGATTTATACGTGATTGAACCACCTAACTTTGATGAAAAGTCTACAATATTTTATCCATTATCCTTTTGTTGTACTAGTTATGATGATATTGTATATAAAATACATTTATATCAAAAAAATACTTATATTAAATCTAATATGCTAAATAATATTATAGATAACATAGTTAAGAGCAAATCTCAAATAGATAGTGCACATCACTAAATAATATCAATATTAAATATACAAAACTAAAAAATTATGATCAAATATTTAGTGCAATCATATGTTTTCAAATTTCTAATAAATTAAAACAACAATTTTCTATATCTAAATGATATTTAGATAAAACACAATCCAAATAAACACCATTTTTATAAGAGACAACATATACAAACATTAAACCATGTTTAATTAAAAAACAAGTACATATTTTTATTATTCAAGTTGTCAAGACATACCATAACTTACTTACTAACCTCAAATACGAATAAGTAAATGGTATACATGAATAAGTAAATTATATACAAGATTGTGTTTAAAGAAAAATAAACATTTAAAATTTAAAATTGATAGAGTTTAATACAAATTTTTAATAAATTTAAAATAATTTAATTTCTATATTTAAATAAAGTATAATCCAAATAAAAACCAATTTTATAAAAAACAACATGTGCAAACCATAAATCATGTTTAATTAAAAAAATTAAGTACATTCTTTTATAAAACAAATACCCAACTACATTCTTTTATAAAATTAAGTTACACGCATACACTGAGCATTATAGTGTGTTCGCTGCAACCTTTGCTTATGTTGATTGTTCACACAACAGACACAAACCCACCAAAATGAATAAATGAGATATCGGGAAAAACATTTTTCTTAATTCAAAATTCAGATATAGCCTCTTTTGAATTCAAATTTTAAAAATTACATGTATGTAATCCATACACTACAGCGTGGCGGCATGGATCCCTGGGTTATGCAAGAAAGAAGATGGCGAACAATACTCTACAAGCCTTCCACGTGGGCTGGGCTGAGTTGTATTCGAGGGTACCCTTTGAGCTAGACTGGGATGTCCATGGGTGTATGGGAAGAAATGCTGAGGAATACGGCGTACAGTGTATAGAGAGTTCACTCCAAGAATTACAGTATATGGATGCTCCGTTAACTTCACAATTTCTCTGTATATAAGGATAAGACAAAGCGAAGAAGTGGTAGACAGACCTGGATGGATTTATCCATAGATTTGGTAAATCTAAATCTGAATCGACGCGATGAGTGCATTTTTTCAATTAAAAGTATAATATGTTGGTTAATTATGGCGTCATTCCAAAAATATATATATAATATTTAATTGTCATACATTGTCAACATATCATGTCGGCACTAGTATTATAGGGTAATTATAATTTATAATTGTTATATTTGGTTAATACCGTGTAAATTAAATTACTTTAATTTGTTAATTATGTAATTCTTTTTTCATTTAAAATTTCTTTATTTAAAATATGGTTTTATTAAATTGGGGTTCAATCAACTAAATTAAACTCGGGTATTCTAGAAGTAGGGAAAATGAAAAGTCGAAGAAAACTTCAATATGTTTTAAAATGAGAGAAAGTTGTGTATATACATAATATAATATTATGTGTTGAAAGTAAGTTTAGCTAATTTATTGTTAGTCAATGAAATTGAAAATAAATTCTATTGCAAGTACCAATAAGCAATAAATAGAACCCATGTAATGGATGACAAGTAAAATTAAATGCACATTAATTTGCATACGCGAAAGTGTACATATGTGAGTAAAATAATAAAAGGCTAGGTAGTGATCAAGTTTGACTCTAATTATATTGGAAACCAACATTGGCATTTTCCTTTGGTAGGGGGAGTGAAAGGATTGAGGGTTGCAATTTTAAGCATCAAAGAGAAAAAGAATGAAAGTGTGCATCTTCTTTTTTTTTGAAGTCATACATATGAAGTGCCTTTCATCTTTGCATAGCATTCTAAGGAGAACAATAGTGCAATTCACACTCCTAATGTTGCAATGCATGGCATTGTTATGAAGGTCAATCCTTGGAATTCATTGTTACCAATTTCAGTGGTTGACCTTGTTAATGTCAATCCTTGGTTTTTATGGATAGTCAATTCCAAAGCAATCTTGAAGGGGATTTGTTTATTATTACTGCAATTTATGGGTGGAATTAGTATGTGCTTTGGTTTAGATTGGTACCATGGAGGCCCAATGTAATTATCAGATGTGGGGACAACATAGGGTAGTAACTTAGGAGAGATAGATCCAAGTGTGTGGTTAATTTGGATGACCACTCTGCATGCACCATTTACTAATATTGATTAGACCCATAATTTGTAGGATAACATTACTCTCTTCCCTATACATACAAATATTTGTTTTTCTAGTTGATGGTCATCATCTTACTATGCATTTGAACTAGATCATGCAATAGGCATTGCCAATGCTTGGAGAATGTATTTGTTATTATTGTTTGCAATATTTCCCATGAGTTGCAAATTGAATTCTAGTGATGGTAAACATGAAAATTTCAAAATCAACATCATCAAATTAGAAATGTGATTTTATTAAACATTTCATGATTAGGTTCCAATTATGACAAACAAGAAAATGTCGAGATTGTAAAACTATATATTTTGTATTTTAGTGTGAGATATATACTTCAATATAGTTGGAAATGTTTTGATTTACAATATGACAGAGTCCCCCTTTTATATTCTTAGCATATGTGTCTTCGAATTGTTTTAATGACATCAAAATCTCACTATACAAAATTAATATCTTATATTGATTAATAGAAATAGTCCATAAAAACATATAAGACCCAAATATACCATGGTGTATTGGTTGCAATGTACCATGGCGTCTTGTGTCTTCCTACTAGTTACATCATTGTGTATTGGTTGCAATGTGAATATGTGTGTTTTCAATAAATGACTATTACTAACTTTCCACGTATTTTCCTAAAAAAATCTTATAACATGGGTAGAATTGATTTTGTGATGTATGTATTCAATGAAACACTTAGTTTTATCAAATAAGAATGTGTTAGCATGTGGAATTGAGTTTAAGAGGTAGAGATATTTATGTCATAGAAAGAAAATACATTTATCTTTTTTACATAAATAGAAGTTTCAATATACCATGATCCTTATGTCACTATTTCATGATGTAGATTTACCTATATAAATTTAAGGATATATTGTGTATTCCATGTGATAAAAAGTGTATTTAATAAGCACTATAATAATAATGATGTCTTTATTTAAACATAAAATTTAATATTTTAATATTTCATATTTTAATATAAATTTACATTTAAAACTTTAAAATTCAAACTCTACTCCAAATGATAATACATGCTTATTAGATAGAAATAAAATGCTTCATCAAAAACTTTTGTTTAATTTTTTTGGTAAATATTTAAATTTACAAAGTTAAGTTATCTATTAAACCTCTTGCATGGGCACGCACACACATATATTTTTTTAATAAACAAGTTCTTTCTTAGTTAATAAAACGTAAAGTGCTTATTTCTTCTTCCACCTCTTTATTAATCATATCTCTTTCATTGATAATGTAAAGTGTACCTCCAATTTGTACTTACATAGTTTATATATCTGTCAACCATAAAAGTGTACCTTCAATCTAATACAACTTTTATATACTTTATTTAGTTTTTTAAAATACTAAAAAAATAGTAATTAAATATCTATTTTTTTCACTTACTAAAATTTAACACTCGTTCTACTTTTTATAATTTTGGGTTCTATCCAGGTCTGCAGCACCAGCAACGCCCGAATGGTGTTGCATCCCATGAGAAGGCATGCCTGGGGACCGAAAATGTTGCGCCCTATTCAATGAACAAAATTCAATTAACTGAGAACCTGAAATATTCAATTCAATGAATTATAGAGGACAAAACATAGGAAAATCACTCAAATTCCCAGTTCATCCAGCCTCACGATAAGCTTATATATAGAAAACTCATTTCCCGACCATGTTCGTTACACTTGTCAACAAACCATTGGTCCCAGGACGCGAGACAAGTGGACAAATAACATTATCGGTGGTTGCTCACCTTGTGACTACATAGGGCCTACACGATAGGGCTCGTGACTGGCCTCATCGAACACACTTTGGAATGAGTTGTGAGTCGTCCGATTAGAAGACTGACCATTTACGGTCAAAAGTAATAGATCAAATCTTAGTGGTAAATAAGGATTAATTCACAATTAAATACTTAACATGTAGGTGGTAGATCAAGTTAAAAGGGAAAGTTGCATTTGTGATTATGGGAGGTTTGCAAGGGTGAAAGAACCAGGGGATATATCATAAAAAAATTATATCTCTAATTATACATGTCCCTACTCTATCTCTTATTATTCATGTGCCTAAGCTGAATTTTCCATTCCATTTCTTCTTACTTGAAGTGAAAACCCTTCCCACAACATTGATTTATGACTAATGACATATAGAACTATGAGTTTTTCCTATGATTTCAATCAGTACTGCACCAAATTGTGTTTTTCCTTTAGTTTAAGAAAGTTTTTATATAACTTTTTTGATGGAAACCTAGGTTTAAATAAACAAGTGTCCAATGATAATTTCAAGGCCAACAAGGTGGATGGGGAGGTATTAATGTTGTGAACATTATTTAGCGCCAAGTGTCGTCGTTATTTGTGTCTCGTCTTCTCTGCTTCTAGTTCTCCTACCCCTATTTTCCATATCCCTTCATAATGTGACCAAATGGCCAAATGAAAATGGACTCTTTAATAAAAATGTGTTTCAAACTTGCAAACATTTTAATCTATGTTCTGGACTTTGGTGATAAAACCAATTTTTTATATACACCAGTGTTTATTTAGGAGATTCATTTTACTAGGAAAGGTTCGACTCTGATCTGGTGGTTGATATGTTAGCATTTTGAATCTAGATCTATGTCTGTCATTTTTTTATTTGTCCAACTAATTTTATTTTATGAGAAATCATAAAGATTTATTAGAAATTTCAAGTATCATGTTTAAAATAATGGTCTAATAGATTTAATATGTGAAATTTCACATGATAAACAATATTTCAAGGATTTTATTTAACTTTAAACAATTTTAAAATGGATGGCCATTCCAAAACTTTGATTTCTATTAACCAAATTGTGGCAGGTGGTTGACATTCAGATCTAGATTCTAAAATTTCCCCTACCATTAAGGAAAGATATAGATATAACTTTTAGATAAAAATTGTTAATTCATATTTGTTATGGTAGGTTTAATCAAATGTAGAAAACCAAAGTTGCTTGCTGCCTTATTTATATAAATACTTAAAAATGTCTAATATTCAAACTTGTACAAACTAAAAATCTTGCACAAACAAAAAAAATGATGATAACAATGTGTGTGCTTAAAAAATCTCATTTTCCATTGCTTTTCATCAAGTCAATGTATATATATAACATAGAGAAATTTATATGTTTCATTAACTGTAAATGATTTTGCATTGCATTCTTGGCATCACTAATTGCCAATAGTTTTGCATAACATCTTAAGCACAATACTCAGAGGTTTTGTATTTTTGCACATCTCCTCATTTTCTTTTATTTTTTATTATTTCAAAATTCAGTCAAAATAAAACTCCCATAAGTTTATAAACTCTACTAATTACAAATGGTTATACAAATTATTTTACACTTCAAAATATATATATACAAAAAATAATTCAACATTTTACTTGTCAACTACATTATTTTAACTATATGCAAACCATGATAATACCAGAACCAACCGTTTCCCATTATAAAACTGAATTCACTCACTTAGGTGTGTCGTGATCGAAGGAATGAGTTTAAGTACTTTATTCATGGTAAAAAGAGGGTTTATGGTGGAATTCACATATCTCATCAATGAGTTTAAAAAAAATGAATTTGCATGCCTTATTCATTATAAAATCATTAAAAAGAATGACTTCACAGCTTTACATTATGTTCGCTTTCAAAATTCAACTGTGTTACAAATAGCTTGCGGTTGGCATAAAACCTTTCCATCCAAATCCTCAACTTATTTTAATCTTCATGTAGCTCCATTAAAACCCATGAAGACAAGAAAAGCTTGAAACAGTCCGGAGAAATTTACTCATTGATTCTTTAAGATAAAAAAATCTTGAAACACCCAAGAGAAATTTACTCACCCATTATGAAGGAGCATTTAATTATGTGTTACAAAGATTATGCCATGTGCATAAAACTGCTCAATACTGAACCTTTTTTAAATATTTATGCAGCTCCATCCAAACCTGTCAAGTTAAGAAAATCCTGAAATAGTTTGAGGGAAAATTTACTAATGGATTATGAAGGATCATCATAAAGACATCATTTATTTTAACTTTTTAAGATGTAGGTTTGTTTTACATGAGAGACTTGAATGTCTAAGATAACAAAATTTACGTCGGTGTTATTATATACTGCATGGCCCTGCCCCATAAAATACATTGAACTGGTGAATTTCAACGGCATAAATGGAGTACAAATACTCGAATCAAAAGGAAACTTTTGAGTATAAATACTTGAATCAAAATGAAATAAAACTGAGATAGTTTCCATAGAAAGGAGTTATCATTGAAACGTAACTGCTCTATAATCAAGTTTGTAGCAATAACTTGTCTGACTATATTTCTTAAAGATATGCAGATACATATGATGTACAAATCTAGTTCTTCCCTCTTTAGTTTTCAAATTTGGAGAGCTACTAATAACTTTCTTTGACTTAACAAAAAACCTTGGGAATTCTATGGATGTATGAAGATCCACATGAAGACGTTGGTGAAGAACAACAAAACTTCAACAATGGATTGCTCCCTTGCTTTGTCATGGAATTGTTTGGATTGTACATTTATAGACTATATGACGGGCCTGAAAGAGTGCTCCAAACTGCACCTCTGCACTTGAAACCAATCCATCCTTCGCACATGGCTTGGCGCTAGCCAAGGGGACTAGGTTATCAAAATAAGAAATAGTGATATCGCCTCCTCTCTTGATGGGTTTGGTGGCATCGATAACCATGACTCTTTCCTCTTCCATCCATCTCTGGAGAGGTATTTTAAGCAGTTTAGAAAGCATTTCCATAACCATGGCTAGGCTATTGGAGAGGTGGAAATGAAGGTACCTCTTCAAATATCAAGGTGCGAAGCCAGGCGAAGCCCCTCTCTCCTCTCCCTCTGGCTGCTTGAGATCTGACACGAGACAAACCCAAGACGCAACCTGCTAGTTTTAAGCACCCTAGTTTCAACATAAGTGGGTTAATGAAGTGTCGCGTGGAGATATGACACAGTTGTCCACAGACGACGAAACCTTTAGATCCGCTGTCCCCTTTAAAAACAGCCTTCGGCTTAATTAGGGTTTAGATAATTAAGGATTTTTTAAAAGAAATTTATATAAATTTATTTTTAATATATATATATATATTGTTATATTTAATAAATATGTATCAAAATATAGAGAAAAAAAATTATATACTTATGCATTTACGTTTAAATTTAATTATTTATTTACATTTAACTTTAATTATTTAAGTATTTCAAAAATTGTTTGAAGTGGGAAAAAATGTGAATAGTTATTTAATCAATTAAATAACAAAAGTTTATGATAGGATGCATTCTTTATTTATAATTTGTATATATATAAAAGTAGAGAGGGATATATCAAGAAGAAGAATAGTAATAAAATGGTAAAATGAGGTAAGATAATGTAAGGTAAGACTACCGTAAAGTTGGTAGGATAATATAAATGTGCATGAGGAGGATGAGCTCGCGGAATATGTAGAAAAATATGAAATAAGGAGATAGAAAATGATGAGAAAGATAAATGTATAAGAAGGAAGTTTCTAAATGATAACATTTGTTAAAGTATGATTAGTTATATAGATTTTAAAGTGATTCATGATAAAGAGGAGGGAGGATAAGGTTTAAAGAAAGAAGTAGCTAAAGTGGATTAAGATATTAATATTAGCATAGGAATGTATGGTTAAAACAAAACAAAATAATCATAATTATAATGTATCAAACATAGAGTAAATGTAAGATTGCATGTAACATGGGGTGGTAGGAATGTATAGTTAAAACAAAACAAAATAATCATAATTATAATGTATCAAACATAGGGTAAATGTAAGATTGCATGTAACATGGGGTGGTAAGAATTGATATTGAAGAAAAATATATATATATTATAACATAAAGGAAAAACTTTAACAAGTAGTACAATCCCTTGAAATTGTGTTAGCTTCCATAAAATCAAGGTATAAATGTAATGGGAAAACAATGGATCCTAAGAATTATATTCAAGAAAACACACTAAATAGTGATATATATCCTAATTCTGTAAAGGATTACAATAGTATTAGTGGTCATGGATTCAAATTTTCTTAATAGTACTACGGTACTAATAAATTAATGACCTTCACAAAATATTAGATCCTCCATTCTACACACTATTTGAGATATCATATTACTACACCCCATATCAAATGGAGAGAGCCTAGGCTTGGAACCTTCTACCTTGCTACTTATGTTGAGAATATAGTTGTCATTGATGTCAAAGGAGTTCACGAATGACAAAGGAATAACCAATAAACGTGGTAGCAGGATGAAATCAATAAAAGACAAAGGATCCATTCAATGGATTATCATTGAATGTAAAATATAGAAGCATGTGTATATGAGTGAAGAGAGAGTGTGGAGTGGAGACTGCAGAGACTGTGTGTGAGCAAATTGTACCTCTGGTTAAGTTGAATGAAGAACAGATTTTACTCTGAAAGTATTTTTTAAGTATTTATACCTTTGTTTCAATCACTAGAAGTATTGATTTGAATCTCTCTATGTGTATGTGTGTATTTCAAAATCTGATATAAGTATAGAAGATAAAAACTGTCTGTGCGTAGAGTGTTGCGAAAAGGAATTGATCGTTCCCTGGTCAATTCAATCACAGAGTTAAATATTTGCATCTTGGACAGATCAATGGTTGAAAAGGGATTTCCCAATTAAAAGTCATACCTAAATTAAGCCTAAACCAAATGCACATATGACTAGAGATCATACGGTGGAGAGTATCAACGGCTGAAGGAGGATTTCGCTAGATAAAATACGTGGAATATAAAGAAGGGTCAAGATTGAGAAATCAAAGATGATCATTGGGATATGAGATCGATAGTCAAATTAAATCGATGGAGCACAGTGATTCCGCTGGGTGGAGTTGCACGGTTTGGAAAACTTTTGATGTACGCAAAATTTTTATGAAATCTGCTTCATCATATTTGAATTCCATCGTCGATCTAGTGGGGACATAAATTTGAAGGTACTTAAGGATTCTGTTGATTAACTAGCAAGCTTGTTAATGTTTTTCTTGGCTGTAGAATAAACGAAATTGTAAAGTGTTTGAGTCAGACAACGTGGACGACAGATCCGATGATTTGCTTGCTGACTGAGTCAGGTAAGTGAGCCGATTAGATCTGCATATCCTACCTAGCATCAGAATCGCTGGGAATAGGATCGAGATCAATGGATAAGGTTGATCATTGAAACAGATCAACGGCTATCAATGATTTCGCTGGGAGAAGTTGCGCGGTCTAAGAACGTTTTGATGTGTGCAAAATTTCTATGAAATTTGCTTCATCTTATTTGAATTCCACCTTTGATTGATGGGAATCCTGATCTGACGGCGGTAAAGACATTTCACTGGATAATGTGACAAGAGGTTAACAAATTATGATGGGCGTAGAATTTCCATCTAATACAGTTTAATACATTTGGAGTCCACCGTTGATCCGACCAGATCTAGATCCGACGACCCTCAAGGGATTTCATTGAATTAACTAGTAAGCTAGTTAATGTTCTGGATGGGAGCGAAATTTCATTGAGAAATAGTTTACTGACAACGTGGAAGGTCCAGATCATTCGAGAGAAATGCGGAAGCCAATTTTGAGAAGATAGACGATGAAGAATGATTTCCGCACAAAGAAAAGGGAAGATCCAAAAATCCGCATTTGATCATAGATCAACAGACGGGAGTGAACCCATAAGAAAATCAACGGTTCAGAAGAAAAGCGGAAGGCAGAGAGCAGAAAATGAGAAATCAAGGTCTAGAATAATATGGGTTTCCGCAACCTAAAGTTTTCCAATGGAATGCGGAAGGTGGAGAATCACGAAAAGACTTTGGGAAATGTCACAGTTTCGCTACCCAAAATATGGAAGATTGACGATCCATAAAACATCTATATAAGATCGACGGTGCGGAATAAAAATGGCAGAAAGCGAAAACCTCGACTTGCCATGTTGAAAAATTCACAAACTCACAATCTGCAATCTAAAAGATTGACGGTTAGGATAGAAATCGAGCAAGATCGATGGTGCAGAAATATTGGTTAGGAAAACAGAAATAGTGGAATGATATTTGGAAAAAGTCACATGTCCAATATCTAATTTCCATCTCAGATCAACGGTCACAGAGAGCTCGAAGAAGATCAACAGTGTGGAATGATACTCAAACAAGATCGATGGTGCAAAATAGTTGAGGTGGAAAGCTAAGTGTGGAAAGACATTTGAGAAATGTCACCATTCGAAAATACACATACCGCATCCTATCTTAGATCTACGGTCAAAAAAATCCTGATATAAAATCAACGACTCGGGATGGTTGCGGAAATGGAGAATGCGGAAGGTCATGACTGGAAGATTAAAGAGTAAATCGATTAACAAGGAATTTTTTTAGTTGTGTTGAAGGATCACGATGGAAGTAGATGACTCGACATATCAGTCTTAGAATGAGGAGTGGAGTTCTCATGAAGAGACACAATCAAAGAATGAAATGGCGCAATGGTGAAGAGATGTGTCTGCAGGAAACATGAAGGTATTTATACACAGGAGGATAAGTGAGAAAAGGCGTCTGTGTGGTCTAGATCATAGAAGAAGAAGTAGAGACCAGTGAGTGTGACAAATATTGAAGGGTAAAGGAATATAGAATATTACTAAAAACATAATAGGGTGGTAGCATTGTGCTAGGGAAGGAAATAGGCCTGTAGGAGGTTATAGCCTCCTTCCAACAGAAGCAGGTAAATATGGTGTAGTAGCATCTTGTCAGTTGTAGCTAACAAAACAGGGGGTTGTAGCCTCCTTCTGGTAGTTGTTGATAAATAGGGTGTAATACCATCCTTTTCTATAGCAGCAGACAAAAACTATTTGTAAATAACAATTTTGCAGTAATAGGAAGTATTGGTGGTTTACCCAATTGGGCTTCCACGACAAATTTTTGTTATGTGTATTCTTGTTGATTATGTGTCTTAGTGAGTAAATTAAAAGTGGTATTAAATTGATAAAAGTTACAATTTTGATTCACCCCCCCCCCCCCCCCCCCCCCCCTCCCCGCCCTCTTAGTATTGACCAATATTTCAACAATTGGTATCAGAGCAGGTTCCTTCACCATATATTAACCACTGGAAGGAAGATCTTATTTAAAAACCACTATGGATCAACAATAAGGATTATCCACTAAGAGACCTCCATTATTAACAAGAGAAATTTATGCATACTAGAGTATGAGAATGAAGTGTCATCTGATGTCCCTTCGATGGAAGGTTTGGTCAGCAAATGAAAAATAATATAAAATAGCAGACCAAGAGCCTACAAACTCAGAGGAACTAGGCCAATATGAAGGAAATGCAATCTTGAGTGGATTGACAAACTCTGTATTCACAAAAGTTATGCAATGCAAGACTGCCAAACAAGCCTGGGATAAATTAAAAATTATCTATGAAGGAGCATCTAAAGTCAAAGAGTCCAAGCTTCAGACATATAAAGGGAAGTTTGAGAGCCTTAAAATAAAAGAGGAGGAAAATATTGGGGAATACCTTCTAAGAGTATATGAGGTTGTCAATGCTATTAGAGGTCTTGGAGGAAAATTAAAAGAAAGAGAAGTGGTGAGCAAGTTACTAAGAACATTTCCAATGAAGTATGAATCGAAAATGTCCACTCTAGAAGGATGTGGTGACCTTGATGGCATGATAGTAGATGAACTACATGGGATATTCACCGCATATGAGATGAGGATGGGACATAATGAACCCTCAAGAAAAGAGGCAGCATTTAAAGCCCTATCCAATAACCAATTAGAGAACCTAGATGACGAAGAAGCTCTTTTCATCAGTAAACTTGAGAGAGGTACCGGGAAATACAAAGGAAAGCTACCCTTGAAATGTTTTAACTGTGGAAAAATTGGAAATTTTTTCAATAAGTGTCCTTACCGAAAAACAAGAGGAGAGTGATCATGAAGAATCTTGATGTCATAAGGATAAGACCATGGGTAAGAAGAAGTTTAAGAAAAAGAAGAAGAACTTATATTCCAAAGAAGATAGTGATGATGAAAGTGAAGATGCAGAAATCATATTTATAGGGACATCAAATTTAGATGAGGAATCAGAAGTGGACATAGAATCTCAATACATGGTTGATGTTGATGAAATTGAAAAATGTAGGAAAAGAAACAAAGTTTTGAAAGAGAAACTATCAAATTACCAAGAAGAAACAATCAAATTATTATGGACTTGAAGAACTAGCTTCAAGAGGCCAAGAAGACCGAAGAATATGTAGTAGTTCTCCTCAAGGAGAGAATCCAAGATTCTGAAAAACTTGAAAAACAAATTATTCAACTTAGAAAAGGGGTTGATGAAAAATATATCAAATCAAAGTTTGAGAACAAATCAAGGATCTTAGATGATATCTTAAGTATCCAAATACCATCAAATGATAAAACTGGTCTAGGATATGACAACGTAAAGGATCCAGAATATTCTTCTGTCACAAACCAAGGTGGAAATTAAAGAAGCTATGATGCACTAAAGAGTCCTGTTAAAAGGGAAGAAAGAAATAAATATGTCTCATCCGTCCATGACAAAGACAGAACTAATGAGGTTTCTAAGATACCAATGACAAATAGATATCAGCAGATCTTTTTGGGTCATTGTTACTCTTGTAATAATTTTGGTCATAAATACTTGACTTGCATAGCTTATGGAAAGGTTTATGAGTATAAGAAGGATACGGCTAGTAAACCAAAAGGAAGAAATCATAACGGTTTGGACCACTTCAAAGATATGACATAGAGTGTTACAAATGTAATAACTTTGGACATATGGCTAGAGAATGTAAAATAAGGAAAAGTGTTTCAGTAGAAGCACAGAAACAATGGAATAAGATGGAAGTTGTGAAGCAAGAAGATCAAATATTCCTCAAACATAAAGGGAATTTATATAGATATTGTCATGGTTGTCATAAGTTTGGTCACAAGGATGTTGACTGCAGAACCAAGGGAAAAGATCAAATTTTGAGAAGGAAACAAGACACAACCACAGAAGATGATAAAGGACAAGTAAGCAGGATACCTCAAGGGAAGATATGGAGGAAAATGTATGATTACGAGAACTCAGCAGAAACAAAAATTTCAAATTTCATCAGCGAGGTCTCCAAAGATGATCATGAGCATAATAATGCCATAAATAAGAATGACATCCATTATAAGGAAAAGCAAGATGGAGATGTAAAAAAATACATCGATGAAGATGAAGATGAAGGTAATGAAGAAGGATATAGTGATGATTGTGGGATTCTTTTCTAAGGATCTCTCATGATTTAAAGAGAACCCTAAAAATAGCGTTCGAAGGGATCATATACTTAGGGGGAGTTAAAGTCAAAAAATTTCAATTGGTATCTAATGTTGAAGTATGCTAAAATCTATCTTCATCAAAGACAATAAATGATCAAGGTTAAATGATAAAGATTGGTGTATGGTTGACATAGAAAAAGTGTAAGACCTATGAAGTAACATGAGAACAACAAAATGTGTGATTCATGAAGACCATGATGTATGCAATCAAATAGAAGATAAAGATTTTATGTTCACTTAGAATTTGAAGTCATGACACATAAAAATTGTTGACATTGGAAGAAAACTCAAGTTTGATCTGAAAAATAAAAAATTCAGTCTATTGAAAAGTGCCAGGATGGGTAAAAAGGTGAAGATTGTGAAGGAACAATGGGTATTTTAAAAAATATGATTATCAATTTAAGGAAGTTCTTTCTAAATTTGTCTCTCAAACTTCTGGCAAAGCCTATTGTTATCTCAGACCAAGGATTATGTGAAGACTTCTTAAGAAGAGCAAGTTACATAATACAATTGTTTTTTAAAGGAGTGTAATGTTGAGTGTAAACTCGGTCACAAAAATGTTGACGAAGGAGAGGAAGTACGGTGACAGGGGGAGTCCATGGATCTATAATTTTGGTTATCATTCAAGAACCTGTTGCAAGAAAGGAAATATTAAGATAAATAATAATACATTGGTTAGTACCAAGTCCATCTAACAAAGGGGAGATATGATGGCAAGGTCGGGAGTTGTCAGAAAGAAGAAGACAGTAAATCCTATATCAAAATGGGTGTAGCAATACAAGTTATACTTTCTCATTGTTGTCAAATGGGGAGAATGTTTAGATGTTTCCATCAATGCCAAAGGGGTAGATTGTTGAGAGTATAATTGTCATTGATGTCAAAGGATTTCATGAATGACAAAGGAATAACCAATAGACATGGTAGCGAGATTAAATTAGTAAAAGACAAAGGATCTATTTCATGGATTATCATTGAATGTAAAAGATAGAGGCATGAGTATATGAGTGAAGAGAGAGTGTGGAGTGGAGAGTACAGAGACTGTGTGTGAGAAAATTGTACCTCAAGTTAAGTTGAATGAAGAACATAGTTTAATCTACAAGTATTTTTTAAGTATTTATACCTTCATTTCAATCACCAGAAGTATTGATTTGAATCTCTATATGTGTATGTGTGTATTTCGAAATCTGATATAAGTATAGAATATCGAAATTGTTTTTGCATAGAGAGCTGCAGAAAGGAATTGATCGTTCCACTAATCAATTCAATCACAGATTTAAAGATCTGCATCTTGGGTAGATCAACGGTTGAAAAGGGATTTTGTAATTAGAAGTAGTACCCAAATTAAGCCTAAACCAATTGCACATATGACTAGAGATCGTACAATGCAGATTAGAGGTGGAGAGTATCAACGGTTGAAGGAGTATTCTGCTAGATAAAATACGTGGAAGATAAAGAAGGGTCAAGCTAGCAAAATTGGAGATGATCGCTGGGATATGATATCGAGATCAACAGTCTAGATCGATCGTCAAATTAAATCGACGATATACAATGATTCTGCTGGGTGGAGTTCCGCGGTTTGGAAAAATTTTGATGTGCGTGGAATTTTTATAAAATATGATTCATCATATTTGAAGTCCATCGTAGATCTGGTGGGAACAAAGATTTGACAGTCCTCAAGGATTCTATTGATTTAACTAGAAATCTTGTTAATGTTTTGCTTGGATGCAGAGTAAATGAAATTGTAAATTGTTTGAGATCCATCGGACAAGGTGGACGACAGATCGAACGATTTGCTTGCTCACTAAGTAGGGTTAGTGATCCGATTAGATCTGCATCTCCTACCTGGCATCAGAATCGTTGGGAATAGGATCGAGATAGAAGGATAAGGTTGATCATTGAAACAGATCAACGGTCATCAACGATTTTGCTAGAAGAAGTTGTGCGGTCTAAGAAAGTTTTGATGTGCCCGAAATTTCTATGAAATTAGCTTCATCTTATTTGAAGTCCACCGTTAATTGATGGGGATACTGATCCGATGGTGGTAAAGACATTTCTCTGGATAAAGTGACAAGAGGTTAACAAATTCTAATGGGCACTAAATTTCCATTAAATGCAGCTTAATACATTTGGAGTCCACTGTTGATTCGACCAGATCTAGATCTGACAACCCTCAAGGGATTTCGTTGATTTAACTAGTAAGCTAGTTAACGTTCTGGATGGGAGAGAAAATTCATTGAGAAATAATTTACTGACAATGTGGACAGTCCGATGGTCCAAATCAGTCGAGAGAAATGTGGAATCTGATTTGAGAAGATCAACGGGGAAGAATGATTTCTGCACAAAGAAAAGGGAAGATCCAAAAACATGCATTTGATCATAGATCAATAGACAGTAGTGAACCCACAAGAGAATCAATGGTTTAAAAGAAAAGTAGAAGGTAGAGAGAAAAAACTAAGAAATCAAGGTCTAGAGTAATAGGGGTTTCCGAAACCCGAAATTCGCCAGCAAAATGTGGAAGGCAAAAAGTGGAAGGAGGAGAATTGAGAAAATACTTTGGGAAATGTCATAGTTTCACTACCTGAAATCCAAAAGATCGATGGTCCAAAAAACATTTGCATAAGATCGAAGGTGTGGAAGAAAAATGGCAAAAAGAATAAATCTCGAAATGCCATGTTGAAAAAGTCACAAACCCACAATCCGCAATCTGGAAGATCGATGGCCAGGATAGAACTCGAACGAGATCAATGGTGCGAAAATATTGGTTCGAAAAGTAGAAATCGTGGAATGATATTTGAAAAAAGTCACATATCTGATATCTGATTTCCATCTCAGATCAACAGTCATGAAGAGCCCAGAGAAGAGCATCAGTGCGGAATGATATTGGAACGAGATCGACGGCGCGGAATGGTTGAGGCAGAAAGCTAAGTGCGGAAATACATTTTGAGAAATGTCACAGTTCATAAATCTGCATACTACACCCATCTTAGATCTATGGTCAAGAAAAATCTCGATATAAAATCAACGACTCAGGATGGTTGCGAAAATGGAGAATGCGGAAGGTCACGACTAGAATATTAAACAATAAATCGATTAACAAGGAATCGTATTAGTTGTGTTCAATAATCATGACAAAAGTAGATGACTCGACATCTCATTGTTAGAATGAGGAATGGATTTTTCATGAAGAGATACGATCAAAGAATGAAATGGCGCAATGGTGAAGAGATTTGTCCACAGGAAATGTGAAGGTATTTATACACAGGGGGATGAGTGAGAAAAGGCGTCTCTGTGGTTTGGATCATAGAAGAAGAAGCAGAGACTAATGAGTGTGACATATATTGAAGGGTAAAGGAATCTAGAAGATTACTAAAAACATAATAGGGTGGTAGGGTGGCGCTAAGGCAGGAAACAGGCCTGCAGGGGGTTGTATCCTCCTTCCAGCAGAAGCTGGTAAATAGGGTGTGGTAGCATCCTGTCAATTGTAGCTGACAAAACAGGGGGTTATAGCCTCCTTCCAGTAGTTGCTGGTAAATAAGGTGTAAAACCATCCTTTCCTGTAGCAGTAGGAAAAAACTGTTTGTAAATAACAATTTTGCAGTAATAGGAAGTATTGGTGGTTTACCCAATTGGGCTTCCATGATAAATTTGTGTTATGTGTGTTCTTGTTGATTATGTGTCTTAATGAGTAAATTAAAAGTGGTATTAAATTGATAAAAGTTACAATACTGATTCAGCCCCCCCCCCTCTCAGTATTGACCAATATTTCAACAAATTATGACCTTAGGGATGAACAACATTGACTTTTTTTTCCTACGGGAGGTAAGAAAACCTTGTTTTAGTTAAGTGAAGAAGCATCACAAGTTACTACTCCCAAGTATTTTATGGCATCATTGATTTCTTCGTGTGAAGTTGAATAAAAGTATGTGTGTTATTGCAATGCCTTAGATATGCTATGTATAAACTTGTTTAAAGGATGTGGATTTAGGGTTCTTATTAAAGGGCGGGGAAGCATAATAACGAGAGGTTTTAGCATATTTATAATCCAGCTAAGGTGATAAATTATAAGGAATGGTAATGATGTAAAGAAATTACATGGTAAGATGTTTGAAAATTATGAGGGGGGGGTTAGTCATATCTAGGATAGTGATAAACTCGGGTAATAAGAAGAGAGGCATACGTAACTTAACCAATTAACAATTGGACATGTTGAAATTAATTACTAATAAGAGATTCAATAAGACTATGTAGTAAACACCCTAAGAAATTCCTATTTAAAATATGATGAGATCAATTATGGATTAGCATGCTTGCCTCATGACTAATCATGTGTGTCATAGTGTGTTTATGAATCGTATGTTATGTAAAGGCTCCCTTAAAGGATACATTAAGTTGTGATTGGTGAACATATGGTTGTATGAAGTAACTATGTAGAGATAGTAGGTCAGAATTATGTAATGCATGAGTGATTGCATTGTTGCAAATATTAGTAGTATTGTAAGCGATATATGTGAATTAATGAAAACATTAAAAGTATTGAAGATACATTTTGAAGAGCATTAACGGAGTAATTCAATATAACGGTTTAGCATGTAAATTAGTAGGGACTAAGAGGTTCAAATTGATATTGATATCAATAGATAAATGCATGTGACAAGTACAATCAACAAAAAGTAAAGTAGGCCAAAAACAATAAGTTTGAATAACACGTAATTACCACAAGATGTTAGTGATAAAAACAGTGGTATAAAAAGGAAGAATTCCAGGTAATTGGTGCCATTAAGAATTTTGTTGTGGATGTAATAGACACAAATATCAACATAGTTGTTGCAAGCCAATGATAATTGGTATTCATAGTAAAATGAGCACTATTATGACAATCTTTAAGGTAGTAAAATAGGAATGTTCATCAACTTGAGTAAAGACAAATGAAGGGAGTGGTCAATGTAGCATGAAGAATGGAATGAGTAGTTGTATAGGATAACATATTCCTAATAAGGGAACAATACCTAAATAATGTGCATGTGTTCCAAGTAGTGATAAACGTGGTGATTAAATATAATACAAGTAGACATGCATGTGGTTTTCAACTAATACAAGAACCAATACCAGGTAAGACACATCGATGCAATAGTTGGTCATGCGCTTATGTACCAATGGTAAGATAAATAAATAAACGAACAATGTATGAGGAGCACCTGTGAAGTGGATTATATTAACAAATAATATATAATGAATGTACATGAAATAGTTGGTATTAATAAATGAGAGATTAGGGTCATAACGAAAGTAGAAAAGGGGAACCATCATCGCATCGATGAATAGGGTTATGCAAGGAAAGTAACCAAATGATGAAGGAAAGAAGTTGGTAATACTATAATTATGGGGTAAAGTAACAAGGATTTTTCATAAAAGTCAATATTTAAACAATAAAATATAAATGGTTTTATCTTAAACATCGAATGCGCTACAGGTAGAGGTATAAAGGAAGCAAAATATTATGGTAACATAAATGCAATTTTAGGAATTTAACCTAGTCCCTAATTGGAAAAGGGTAATGACACTTTATATATTTGTGAGTGAGTGTGCAAACTAAGGAATGTAATAATAATAATAAAGAGTAGATTATAATATAATGAATATTTTCATGTTTCATCGGGTCTTGATAGGACATAAGGTTAAGTTTGGTACATTTAGTGAATGTATGCTCTTTAACCTCACCCTATAATAATAAATAAATAAATGAAAAGAGTCAATTAACAATACATAGTGTTGTTAACTTGAAATTTTTTATGAGGAACGCATGTGTACATGCTAGGAGGGGAAATCGTGATGGGTGATGCTTTCCTAGAAAGGAACGACCTAATGCCAAATTTAAGTTGTAACCAGAGGGGTGTATCACAAAACACATAAGTCAAGGTGCTTTAAAAGTGTTGTGTAATGCAATAAATTGGCAAACAAATGGTGTAAGTTAAAAAAAATGAATCATGGTAATGTCATGTATTTCAAGTGAAGATATATACAAGACAAGGTATTCTTATGAATTACATTATAGAATATACAATGTAATTTAAGAAGGATATTAATTATTTCATGGATTAAGTATAGTAATGAACCTCGAATAGGTCCAACCATCAACCTATGCAAATGTTAAACAAAATATAAGAATGTATAGACCTTACGTCGTGATTTTACCATACTATTTTGCTTATAACTTCAGGACAAAGTTTCTTGAAGAGTGGGTGTATGTAATGCCCCATTTTGTCCTAACTGTCTAAATTATCATTTCCTTCTTATATTTTCTTATTATTGTGGAACTTTGTCAGTTTGATGACTTTGTGAACTTATGGATTTATTATTTTTGTGGAATTTATATATGTGTGTGTGATGTTAATATTATGAATAATGTTCATGTTTTGATTAAGTTCCTAGCGTGAAAAATTATTAGTGGATGGTATGTGGATACCGATTTAAAGTAATTTGTTGAATAAATGATTATGATGTTAAATGCATGATACAAAAAAATGATTACATTGTTGTTAGTATAACTGAATATGTATACATGTCGATGATTACATGATATTTCACGACATCTTGTTATGAGAATAACCGATAGGTTAGAAGAGACGAGGAATAGTTGAGCCCTACAAAATGGAAATACATTGACGGTATGATTTGATACAGACTCAATGGTATGATACTGAATCATTATTGTTATGTATGATTATTGTTGTAATCATGATGTGTGGGATGGTGTGGGGTTTCAAGAAAATTAACCACCCAAATGGTTATTCGATGACAAAACCTGAGTACAACAGTCGCAACGTAATCAATATGTCAATGTAGACATAGTCCCTTGTTCCATTAAGGGGGTGAAGGCATTACCCAACGTTTATCCCCAAAACCCGGAGTCATGGGTGGGTTGTACTATGGCACTGATGTAGGAGCATCTTTCTCTCCATCGAAGTACAAGTCCAATGTTTAGACCAGACCTAAAAGGGGTCTTCATTTTCCTGAATGAATGGTTCTTTAATGCAATATTGTAAATATGCTTGATTTACAAGTGTTCTTCTAGATAGGTAATGAGTCATGTAGGTGAGTCATTAAATGAGTCATGTAACTAATCCCATGTCAAATGATAGCATTTGATAAGGGTCAAGGCTCTCATGAGCGAGTCATTGAGATAGGATTGATTATGTTGCTAAATTTAGGTTTCAGTTACTATGAGTTAGGAGTGTGTTTGAGTGTATTGAGGATATTAACTAGACTTGGTTCATGAATCTGATTGTATATATCTATGTGAGACTACGAGGCATAGATATAGCCAGAGGAGGCCAGAAGTAGCAAAAAGAGGGTATCCAAACAATGTAATATCTAGCTAAATGTAGCCAAACAATGTAAATCTGGAAAGAGGTGGCCAATCAAGGACAAATCAGGCCTAGGAAATATAACTGGTCATGATTGTATCAGACCTAAGAGGAGTAGAACACAGGTTCTAAGATAAAGGTGAATGTACAGACTCCTTAGATTGAGTAAAGGAAATCCTATTTTGGCATATCTCTATGTAAATGTAGTTCTGTCTAAATGTATGAATACATGAATTGAATGATTGGTGATCTCTATTAATGGTTGATAGATCTATGTGTACTGTATTCTGTAAATTAGGGATTTTGAGGTTACAAAAGACGTCTAAGCAATACCTTTGTATGGTTTCTTGTGTAATTGATGTGCAAACCTTGGATCAATACCCTCGATGAATAAATTTGTAGAGTTTCATGAAGGATGAAGTGATGGAAGCTATGGATAGATCCAGAGAAGAAGATCAAGCCCGGAAGAAGGTAGATCGAGTTGATTAATCGATATTATGATCAATCAATGCAAGATTGCAGAGAGTACATTCAATTCATTCGACAGAGATTAGACGATCCAAATTAAAGGAGGAAAGTTGGATTAACGGTGGGAAATGATTCACGAAGTGAACCTGCACGGGAGATAAGCGATCCACAAAGCAAAGTGAAGTTCCGCAGGTGATAGGAGATCGACAGACAAGATCAAAGTCACAAGATATTGACAGTTCTCAGAAGTTGCAAAAATAGATTTACAGAAGGAAATTGCAGAAGCTCATTTCGGGAAAAGTTAAAGGCATGTCTGCAATCCGCAACCTGACTGTGAAAGAGATTTACGGAAGGAAAATTGCGGAAGCCCAATTTTGGGAAAAGTGGGAAGGTGGATCTGCAATCCACAATATACAATATGATTGCGAAAAGGACTATTGCGGCTGCATGATTGCAGAAGTCATTTTTTAGGAAAACTAGGAATTGCATGCCCACAACCCGCAATCTGCAATTGCGGAAAGAAGCTTGGGGAAAGGTTGTTGCGAAAACTAAGTTGCAAAAACTTAATTACGAAAAGACTAAGGTTACAGAAGCAAGCTTGCGGAAATTTTTCTTGCAAAAGGAATTGTCTTGTGGAAAACTCAATTGCGGAATTGAGTTCACAGAATAAGAGTTGCAGATCAAATCAGTTGAGGCTGATTCAGACACACAGAAGAAAATTTTGGCCAAGAAGCCAAATTTGGAGGTTTTCTAAATGTAGAGAAAACTAAATCCTCGGGAAAGCAGTTGGGATATGGTTTTTTTGGGTTCCCTTCTGCATCATGTGGTATCAGAGCAAGAAGATATTGCAGGTTGAGTGCTCTGCATCAAGTGAGATATCAGAGCATAAGTTTGATATGTTTCTATGAGTACTCATGTTGATACCATCATGTGGTATCAGAGCAGAAAAAGAATTATGTGTGAAGGTAGCAGAGTATAGAAGATTCTACATGAATATTTTTAGAGCTCATATCAGTGCCAAGAGGTAAATCAAATTCTGATTTTCAATTTATGTTAAATTTGAAGACTAACAATTGTGTTGAGAGGGTTGGTCAGGTGAGAGTATTCAGAATTGATTTAAATCAAGAATTGCAGACAAGGGAAATGTTTTCAGCCAACTATACAAGTGGAAAAGTCTTAAAGGTATGAACTGATTGATGTTTTATTTAACTTTGTTTATAAGAATTTGTTGAAACAAACAAGAAAGGTTTTACAGCAGCGATGGAAGCTAGAGGAGATGTATCAAGGATAATTGTATTCTTGATGAAGAGTTTGTAAACTCTTAGAGGAAAGAGAAAGTAGTGGAAGAACCTAAGGATCCAATAGAGGTTGGAAAACAAGGGAACAAGTTGAATGTTCTCATAGGGGAAGTGGATATGCAGAAGTCAAAAGGAGCAAAGGAGGTTGCTCAAGAGGTTCTAGAAGAAAAGAACCAAGGATACCAAAAGGACAAGCTCAAGGAGAGATAGCTTGTTGAGGTATAGTAGAAGGTATGAATACTTGTTGAGAGGAGGCTTGGGAGCAGTCCACAAGTGAACAAGATGAAGTTCATAGAAGAAAAGAAGATTGAGATGATGACTACTGTAATTCATTACAAAGGTTCAAAGAAAATCCACAACAAAAGAAAATATGTCAAGGAAAAAGACATCAACAGGATGAGTCAAGAGGATTATGACAGAGAATTAGTTGCCATAGGTTTGCAACTTATTCGTTTGGATATGCTACTACAGAAAGAGGACCAAAGGTATTGTTGGATAATGAAAAGGAATGTAAGATGGAATTCACTACATGTGAAGCTACAACAAAGGATTTTTTCTATATTGAAGGAAGAACTAAGAATAGTTGAGTTTGAGATGGATGTTTTGGTATGTGAACCAGAACATGGCCCATTGTTGGGAGAAGATGTGATTGAGGATGCAGAAGAGGAGAGACTAGTTGAAAGTCTCATGGATTCTGTAAAGAGTACAGATAAGCTTATGGAGGAGATGATTGTGAGGCCAAATTGTAATGTCTCGGTTTTGACCCCGTTCCATTAGATGTATAAATTGTAAATGATCACAGTGTGGAGCTAAAGGCCAAGGCCCCACCATTGATCGGTTATGCTATATTTTGGGATTTAAATTGTCGCCGATGGTATATCGGGGCATGCGGCATATATTATGTTGGTCATCATGTAAATGTGCATCTATAATTAATTGAATGAACACAACCAGATACGGTCGCGGAAACTAAATCGAAAGGGGCATGATTTTCACAAGGATAAGGATGTGGGGGAATTGTCCAACTTTAGCCAATGGGGTCAAAATCCATGTGTTTCTTACCTTGTTTATTTCCAACCACCTTCATTAAGAATCTCTGCTGGAAGTTGAGGCAGTTATTGTCTAGGAGTGGGTGTGTCAGGACTGTCAGTCCTCACCCACACGCACACTCCACCTTGGTTGACTTCACAATGGCTGGGGAAAAATGAATGCCATCACTCACGCAGGAAATGTGACTCTCCCACAACTGTGCTGAAGGCTCACGCACTTCCAATTCACATCCTTGCTGTTGTTGTGCATCCACGGACAAAAACGGAGCTGTTCTTCCTCACGCAGGGCCTCCACTATCTATTCATTCCTCACGGGGTCTGATTGTTCCTCTCACGCACAGGAATTTCTGGGTTTTCCCACGTTGTTCTTTTCCCTGCGAAATCACAGATGCTGTGGCTATCGAAAGTCGGTATTTCTCTCTTCCTCTGCGTGGTCTTTATGTGTTTTCTCAGTGGTTCTGTTGCCCAGGACGGGCTGTATTCCCCACGTTTGTTGTGAGCTGTGCTCACTGATACATTTCGGGACTGTTATTTTCCCATGCTGTTGGCTGTGTTGCCGTGGTCTTCCTTACATCTTTGGGGCTGTTGTAATTTCGTTTGAAGAGTCATTTTGGCCATGATAGGGCCAAGAATGACTCCGAATTTGTCTTCCCACATGTTTACTGTTTAGTTGGGGCTGTGTAATTCGATTGTTGGGAGTCGTTTTGGCCACGAAAGGGCCAAGAACGACTCAAAAATTGTTCCCCCTGTTCAGCTGTAATTTCTGAGTGATTTCCTGAGTGCAATGGTCGGTCTTCGGACTGCATAGGGAGAAAGGATGGGGCTGAATTTTTCTTGATAAACCTGGTGGCTAGAACCCACACAGATAGAGCTAGAGGGATGGCCTTCTTCTCCATCACCCCTGAATAGCATTGGAAGGGAATGCAGGGCCTGAGGGACTGTGTAGCAGAGAAGGGACTGATTCCTTGTGTTGGGTGTGTTTGGGTGTCTTAGAGGTCAGGCTAGTTCTGGTGTAGGTGTTCTTGGCTCTGTAATGAGCTCACCAGCTTAGCAATTTTCCTTCTCCAGCTCCTGAATGGCCTGATAAACCCAACTCTATTGGCTTGGCTGTGTGTTTTGTGTATCCTTGGCTATGTGTAAGCCTGTTGTTCCCATATTCCTTGGAGAATCATGCCCAGCTCAGGGGTGGCAGCGTTGCTGAGAGATTAAGGAGCACGCTGGCCTATGGTTGGGTGGAACGTTGCAGCGACGTAGTTGGTTGCGGATCAAAGTTCTTCATAAGATAAGTGATCTTGTGCATTTTACTTCTGCAACTATCTTTTCTGTTAATGATATGATGAACATGATAAATGCATGCATGACTGAATGCTGTTG